>JAODLI010001327.1:0-11321 GCA_027575585.1 Percopsis omiscomaycus | reverse complement strand
GAGTGACTGGCTGTTTGCAATTCGCAACAATCACCACTAGATGTCACTAAAAACTACACACTGGCCCTTTAAGTTTTTCCGCGCAAATGTGTGGTATGCCGGCGGGAGAGAGAAAGGGGTTTTAACAGTTAAAGGGTAGACTTTCGATTAGCCTTTCGAAAACACCAATATTAGACATTCATCAACTGTATAGCCTACCCTAGAGCTCTGATTTATATCTACCACTTTACTATCTATCTCGTCACTTCACTGTCTATCTCTCACTTCACAGTTACTTTTTCCAGAGGGCAGTGTTGCCAGTCATTCACAGGAAAACCTTCAACAACAGGACAGCGAGTTTACACAAGAGTGCAACCAACCGTGCACGTCTGACTTTCTTTGATCGGTGACACTTCATGCATAACTTACTTCTTGCACTTAATTGTTTCTGTGTTGGCATGTTCTATTGTCCTGTTTTGGTTACTTTGCATTATTCACATTGTTATGTATTTTGCACTTTCTTTTGGCAGGTCAGTTGATAGCCTATAAGATACTGCTATATGCTTGTAATGTAGCTTATTGGACAAATATACTTTGGTTTGATTTGAATGGAGGTTGAAGAGCCATGCCTTTGTCGGCAATAGGCCTACCATCTGCTTACAAGAGTAGTCTACACAATTACAAGGAGCCCACCGCTGCCTCCATTTATCTCAAGAACTATTAGTTGTCTTCCCGTTTGTCAAAACGGTTATGTCTGCCTATATGCTATGACCTGTCTGATATATTTCCTGCTCATGTGAATTAGGCTTAAGTGCTATATGCAAAAGTTGACCTAGCCTATACCTGATCTTTTCCCTACATTCTGGCACCCAGGAAAGCCCAAACTCCAGATAGGATTAGGCTAATAGCAAATAGCCCACAGCACCAAGAGATAAGTCCTATGGGATGCCCATTAACAACCTCCACAGCTGTATCTTTAATTTTATCGTTGCTATTTATATATTCTATATAGCATTCAAGTTCACCCCCAGGCTCAAGTACACGTTATTGGGACAGTAAATAATAACAACGAATGCTAAATTAGGCCTAGTAGAAATTAACACATCAATAAAGCAGTAAATAATATGTTGTCTAATCTTTTAAATAGCCTAATGTAAGCACATTATGCGGACGTCGTTTTGTACAACAAAGGTAAATTAACTTGTGTTTTCCCATGGCATTTTTTTGATCTAATCTTTTTTACTCGCTTCCTTGCTATCACGCTCAGTCTGTTCACTCTACAGTAGACTGTTTATCTTCCCGTGTGCATGCTTGTGTGTGTGTGTGTGTGTGTGTGTGTGTGTGTGTGTGTGTCTGCGTCGTTCGTGTGTAGGGAAGACAATGCTGCGGTTCTTTGCAGTATGCGCGTCAACGGAATCCCGCGAGTGCGTCATAATCTTTGAACGCGCCACACGATTGGCTAGAGGGTGGAAAGCTCCCCACTCCCTCTGATGCCTTGTATGGAAACCTCGCTGACGCAAGGGAACAATAAAACTGACACTATAAATGTCTTCAAGAGATCACAGCAGAGGGACTGCTCCGCAACTGAACAGACTGGAGATGAACTTTTTGTTGGATTATAGACAGTACTAAATCATTCATAAAGGACATAACAGGTAGGAAAATCTATGGTTGAATACAGTTTAAATGCCGTAACCTAGACGAGCATGATGATAAATAGAAATGTATACTGTACGTTTTAAATTATTATTCCAGCTGATAAATTACCAGATGTTACATTGGTTATTATACTGCCTGTGCTTCATTGAAAAGGCTTTGATCAGTTAGTTTGACTCCTTTAACAAATGAGCACAAGGTTGTACTCTGGTCATCTACAGGTGCACCATTTGCACTTCATTTTCTCTTTTCCAATCGTGATCAATATAGTTTTGCAAGAGACAGTACTAAAGATGTCAATGTAGATCTGTGCTTAGATTCATTTACATTTAGTCATAAAGTCACAAAAACGACTTCCTATGGTATAAAGCTATATAGCTTTTCATAACAGACTTTTTTGGCATTTTTCCCTGCTCTAGAATACAACACCTCTTACTCTCGAGGCATGTCTATCATACTTGATATATTGGCTAGCGTACTGCCTTAAATGTTAAAATGCAACCAATACTAGAGCTTTCTATGTTTTCTAAGAAAAGTCAGATGGCTGATTTTATTCATGGTCCTCCTATTTGTTTAGGAAGACCATATAATAATAATCCGGGTACTTCATGAGATACGTCTTGTCTACTGTCTACTGTCTAATGCTGTTTATTAATCTCCTGCAGTTCATATAGAAATGACCTGTGTCCAACCGCAGCAAGATGCTCAGCCCTTTGAGACCTCTCTCTGCAGCCCGGAGTTCCCCAGTGTGGACTTCACCTCCAGGCTGACTATGGATGTGAGTAGCCAGCGGGAACACCACTTCCCCGCGTCCCTGCCGAGCATCAACTCTCTGATGGGAACATACGCGGGGGACTTTGACAGCTATTCATGTCAGATCACAACAGCCCCCGGCCCCGCTGTGTCATCTTCTGGCCAGGAGTACCCGTTGAAGCTCGACGACTTCCAGGTGTACGGCTGCTACCCCAGACCATTCACACTGAGCTACCTGGACGAGGTCCTGTCCTCCGGGGCCTCAGATTGCTTTGGTAGCCCCGCGTCCGTCCCCTCTCCCTCCACCCCAAACTACGGTGGCCACCACAACCCTTCTGCATGGGATTCGGCCTTCGGCCAATATTCTCCCCCACCAGGGTTCTGGGCGGTGGATAAGTCCTCCGTGGCTCAACCGCCCTCGTTCTTCACCTTTGGTTCGTCGTCTACAGACGACCTTTCCCCTCTGGGTCAGCACCAGTCGTCCGAGCAAGACCCTTTCTCCGTAACCCCACAGCACTCGTCCTCCCTGAGCTTTTCTTCCTTGGTGCTGGAGCAGGCGGGCGCCTTGGACGGGTCTGACCCGTTGGAAGGCGGCCTGTCACCCAAATCGAAGAGTCTCAGTGCAAACGAGGGGCGCTGCGCCGTCTGCGGGGACAACGCCTCATGTCAGCATTATGGGGTTCGCACCTGTGAGGGATGCAAAGGGTTCTTCAAGGTGAGTAGGCCTACACTTATACTGCCTACTCAGTTAACCTGGGGGCAGGATAGTTTCATACTCCTTAATACTTCTTTTGTGCTCACTGTAGGTCGCTTTGGATAAAAGTGTCTGCAAAATGAACTTGTAATTAACCTACATGCGATATTTGCAATTTCCAAGGAAAGAAGATATAAATATATCAACAATTTGAATGTTTTGTTTCAACCATTACCAAGAATAACAACTTTCTAACCGTCCACTTTATTGTTTTATAGCGAACAGTCCAAAAGAATTCCAAGTACGTTTGCCTCGCCAATAAGGACTGTCCGGTCGACAAGCGGCGACGGAACCGCTGTCAATTTTGTCGTTTCCAGAAGTGCCTCACTGTAGGCATGGTGAAGGAGGGTAGGCTATCTCATTGAACTTGTCACGCCTGCATTACTATGGCAAACATGACAGTTTACACGAGCAAAAACATGATGCTAATGACATTTAAAGTGTTTTTCTCATTTAACTGAGAATTTTATTTTTGACTACATATCATTGGTTGTCACACAAGTTTCCCCCCTTTTCCCCTCAGTGGTGAGAACAGATAGCCTTAAAGGTCGCAGGGGTCGCCTCCCATCAAAGCCTAAAGTCACCCAGGACCATCCCAGCAGCTCCTCTCCAGTCAGCATGATCGCCTCTCTGGTTAGGGCCCACATCGATTCAAACCCGGGCATTGAGAAACTGGATTACTCCAAGGTGAGATAAGGAGAGGATTATGCATCTTCATAAAAATCACAGTGGTTACCAGAATTGATCTCACGGTGCATTGTCCTTCAATTCTAGTACCAGGACACTGTCATCAACCTGACCCAGAAGGAGGATCCCGGTGACATCACACAGTTCTATGACCTGCTCACAGCCTCCATGGAGGTCATCAGGATGTGGGCTGAGAGCATCCCGGGATTCTCTGAGTTTTGTTTAGAGGACCAGGAGCTGCTGCTGGAATCTGCGTTTGTTGAACTGTTCATCCTGCGCCTGGCATTCAGGTGAGGCTGACCGGCTCAAGACACAGTAAAGGGGGCAGGATAGGTTAGTGGTCAGGTGGGTCAACTCAGAACCCAATGGTCATGGGTTCAACCCACGACATTCCACTTGAGCAAGAGGACTAACTCCTACCTGCCCCTTACTACTTGTAGTAATTTTTGATGAAGGTGTATGTTAATGTGTAAGGGGGTTCTCTTTTTTCTTCTTCTGCACATTATCTTATATCTTATTATCTTATAACTGCAAACCATAATAACCTTGTCTGTTTTCCAACGGCAGGTCCAATCCAGAGACTGACAAACTAGTCTTCTGTAATGGCGTTGTGCTGCATAAGATGCAATGTGTCAGAGGGTTTGGTGACTGGATCGACTCCATAATGGATTTCTCTCAAAGCCTCCATCGCATGAAGCCAGATGTATCCTCTTTCTCCTGTCTTGCAACTCTGGTCATAATTACAGGTGAGCTTTTGCCGTACACCGTGGTGTATAGGGGACTATACACTACAGTCACTGGAAATAGTGTGAATAAAGGTGCGCTCCTCTGTTTTTTTTCCGCTGGAATTACCCTTGGGTTTGAAACCAGCATTAGAAAATGTGTTGTTTTAATTAGAGTGATGAGTGGTTCGCATTCCTCTCTACTCCTTCCCCTACAGAAATATTTACTTTTGTGCACAGTTGTGCTTCAAAATATAAACAATGTCTGGTGAGGAAATTTGGAGTTCTGGGGGGTCTATAAGAGTGTACCTTTTGTCCAATATTGCTACAAACAGCTCTTTATTCCCAAATAAATATACATTAAATAACAGCGTGTATGTCGAGCCAATTTGTCAATGCCTTGCAAGACTGTAATCATTCAAGGACCAATGTGTATTGCACCTTGTTCATACACGGACCTGTATTCTTTTTTCTCGATAGATCGACATGGTCTCAAGGAGCCAAAACGCGTGGAGGACTTGCAAAATCAGATCATCACCTGCCTAAAGGATCACGTATATGGCTGCGCCACAGATTCCTTGAGGCCTAATTATTTGTCCAGACTACTGGGGAAGCTGCCCGAGCTTAGGACACTATGCATACAAGGCCTCCAGCGCATCTTCTACCTGAAGTTGGAAGATCTCGTTCCTCCACCGCCGATAGTGGACAAAATTTTCATGGACGCGCTGCCTTTTTGAGAAAGCGTTGGCCTTACTCTGTGATATCAGTGATGTAGATGTGGAAGAACGTGAAAACAGACTGAGAATTCACATCTCAAGCGGTACAAAATGAGATACCTATTTTCTTAGAGGGATTACGATTAAGGGATTATAGCTCTTGAGAAGATGGGCTATCCCCTCACGTCTGTATGGTTCAGCAACCGTATAGCTCTAGTCTGATTTATTTGTAATCTCTCTAAAAGGTTTATCAGGATATTGTGGGAACCATTGCAGTGGTAGAATGTGCATTAACGAAGAGGTGTCTCTTTGGTCATCCTGTATTCAGGAGGTGTAGGTTAGAAATAGGTAACAGCACAAGGTAGTACAGTACATAATGATACAGTGCATTTAAAAACAATAACTGGCATTTTGTTCTTTATAAAATTTGTTTTAAATAGTCTTGAGACATAGGGACACTCCATGGACCAAAATGAGACTGTTTACATACCTTGATGTGCCATCAAATTTCACAAGTTTCTGATGGAAAGGCATACAGAGATTGAATAATTGCACTTTCAAAACAGATTCACACAGTGCATTTGCACCACCGTTTTAATAGACAACATCCTATTTTTGCAATTAAACAAATCTCCATATTTGTAGACAACTGTAGTTTGTAGATAATGTAGATTGCATAGACATTTCAGTAAGCCTTCTTGATAAATTCTACTCTTTGTACCTTTGTCCCATGGTTACTGAATTGTAATGACCCACTATTTACTATATTTGTTTGTTAAATGTGTTTTCAGGTGCTCTTGTCATGTTAAGGAACACATTAGCCACATGGACATTTCTGCTCCAAAATAGTATGTCTATACTAACGCTTTAGCTTGACTTGATCTGCAACAAGAATTTTGTGGTGATGATCACGCTAGACCTTTGAATTGTGACAAATATAATTCAGTTGTCATGGAAACACATGAGCAGCTAAAACCATCAACTTTACAAAACAGTCTTATGCAATGGATGTTTAAAAGGAAAGAATGAATTATGTATATTGCAATATACTTTCATCTTGGGCATTTCATTTTCACATGCTACAAACATAATGTTTCTACAATTGCAGTTTAACAGCGAATAAAAAATGTCTGCCTACCTACTTGGTTTGCTATATCTCAAATGAAAATAATTTGCTCTCTAGTTATCTTTCTCTAGTTTGTTGTGAAATTAAGAGGATCTTAAGAAAATAGATAGATAGATAGATAGATAGATACTTTATTAATCCCGAAGGAAATTCAAGCATCCAGTAGCAGCATGCAAACATACATTAAAAATACATTGGAATTAACCTATATACCTATAACCTATAATAGAATGTAAAATATAATATATAAAATATATAAAGTATAAAATATCAAGTATAATATATATATTATAAAGTATAAAATATAATATAAAGTGACCGTAGAATAATAAAATATAAAAGTGACCGTAGATGAAGAAGAAATAAAGTTTTATATATAAATATGTGGGAACTAAAGCAAGTACTATAGTGCAACTTGCTCAAAGTTTATTTTTAGTAATTTAGTGACAAATCAATTTTGTAACTTCAAAGTACATTTGAGCATTTTAAATATTATGTGATGTAAAGATGATGTTGAAAAATAGAACCCCCCCCCCCTCCAAGCCATGTGCCGGTCTCTTTTTAGAAGGCTATGGAATTCCCTCCTGCACACTCTCAAGTGACCCAGACTACTTCATCATTGTGTACAACACAGCGCATACTCACATGCCTGTAAATGTCTCAGAAGAACACATCACACTACTTAGATGGTGGAAAAGCTGTGATATGTCAATTTTATAAAATATTATACGTTGGCTAAAGGAAGTACTGCAAAGCAAATTGTTGCTTAGAACAGGTCATTCATTTCAGCTTTACACACATTTAGGAGAGTATAGACGTGGAATATAAACCAGTGATTTTTAACATGTGGCTTATTTTGTATTATTATTTTGTTAATTGATTTGGATTGTAAATTATATTGTTTACCAATAACATGTTCCAGCCTATGTAATGTTTAAATCTGAAATGTTCATAGCATAATTGAAATTATAATACACCTATGTGTCAGGGTACGATCTTTCCAAAGCTTTAATCATATTGTATGCAATATAGATCTATGTGTGATATTTGCACCACCGATGTCAGCAGGAAACATTCTAAGCTGTTGATATGAACCAAATGTTACTAAGACAAATATGTAGACATTTATATTCACGTCAGTGTTTCCTTGCCACAAATCGTGCTTAATCAGTCTGATACAGTAGTGGACGTATTCTGAATCTGAACTTGGTGCAGTGTGTTGTTCTATAGAAAGAAAGTTAGGCCTACTTTACAACAGAGGGTTGTAAGGGGCAACCAGATGAGAAATCTGTCTCGCTTGAGTTACAGATTATGAAAGTGACTTGTGTGGAGTTGTGTGGTAACTTTATATACAGTTGGAGGACATTGCAACCTTGCCATAGGCCCAGCCATTTAGTGGAGTAACTGGATAAAGTCACCATCACTCTGATTACATAAGTTATGTGGACGATGGAACACTGACCACATGCACAGGAATGTTATGGAATTCAACTAAGCATTTTGACAGAGGAGGATTTGATAAAACTAGTAGTAACATAATTGCAGTTTTTGAAGGAAGTGCTACAAGACTTTGACAATAGAGGACTAGTCCTTACATTTTACAGTTCTGCAAGACAGTTCCAGAGCCCAGACCACTAGCAGCTGTGTGAATATGAGATTGTTACAATTATAAAACAAGAGTGACAGGCAAGCTTCAGTTACACTTGGGGGCGACAAGCCTCAAACTTGTTTGCAGTGTGTCCCATAGCACGCCTGGGTACAAAATGTTTGACATGGGTCACATCTCAAAGCCAAGAAGCCAAGAGCTCTAGTTTGAATGAACTGGAGTCACATGGAAACAAATGACAAACCCTATCCTTAGGAAAAAAAGGGCAAAACTCTGTCGGAATTTGCTCCAGTAAACACAAAGCTCTCCAGTAACTATATTTCTTATGGTCTTTGGAGGAGTATAAAATGTAAGGCGAATAAAGGGGGTGGGTCTAAGACATATGTTTCTATGATAAACGTGGGCCTGTGAAGCCCTTTGAAACTGCACTGCAATTGAGGGTTGTATAATTAAATAAATGTGACTTAACATTATAAAGAAGAACCAAGCAACCACCAAATGACCAAAAAAAGCAATTCATTCATTACTGACAGAGGCCTTTCTAATGGCAACCATTGAATAGATATGAAACTCGTGTTTGTACCACACTGCTTCAGCAAGCTCACGTGTAAAGTAAATGAGTGCTACCTACATCTAGGCTGATTCAAAGATTCCTGGTTATTCCAATGGGTTTTTAAGAATGTAGGTCCTGCGTGCACATTGTTCTGAGGAGTCATATGCTCTTTTCAGATGGTCACTGTAGGAGAGGGGGGGTCATCTACACATTTCCAAGAATAAGTTGAACAGAAATTATCACATGAAATCAATAATGCCACTTAGATAAGACAGGGTGTTGGCAGGCTTGCCTCAAACTAGGTAATCTGAACCATCATGCCACCCTTTCCCACTTTGGACTGAAATAAAAATCACACTCCAGCCGCTTGACACAGAAAAAATATCAATACCAGCTTCCAAATACTAAATGTTTAGCTATATAATTTAACCAGTTAACGGTTTGCATGGCATTGTTAAGATAGAAAGTGGTCACAAAGCAATTAACAAAATCAAAGTTTAAATTGTAACTGCTAGTATCAAATATGCGCTCACTGCCATCAAGTGGTTATGCAGTGAGGTGCACATTGCCTGAGAAGTCTGCAAAACCTTTTACAGCATTTAGCAAATGCTTTTATCCCAAACTAAAATTGGTCAATGGCCAAATAGGTCCAGACACATGTTATCACCAAAAAATAAATAACCCCACATGCTATAGAATTATTTTTACAAATAGGCCTTACAATATCCTACAAGTATGATGATGCCAACTTAAATTTATGGTGCTAAAGCAAAGTGTGGATTTATCCTTTGAACATTACACAGGTACTTTGCTTAAAATCGAACGAGCAGCAAAAAAATAAAATCCCACAGCACAAAGTACATTGAAATGTGTTTTAATGGTCACTTCTGTAAAGGTGTTATATGACCACCGACAAATAAACTGGTGAAATTATATCCCCACTGGTAGTTAATCTGCATTTGTTGTTGGAGTTTTTTTTTTAATGCTTCCTTCACAACAGAGATTATACACCAGTGTACCTTGGTCACAGATGTGTATTAGTAGGTTGTAGCCAATAGTCACATCTATGACAATAGTGCACCTACAGTACACGCATCATTCAGTTTAACTGGCATTAGATAAAAATAAGTCTATTTGACCTTCCCCAAACAGCTCAGAGTTTTAGTTTAAATTGTTGTAGTCCAGCAGTCAATGGGGTGAGAACAAACCCTACAAGGCCTGGGATAGTTAGCCTTCATAAAAAAAAAAATCAAAGTTTGCTTTCTTCAAAGTTGAGGTAATAAGTTTTAAAAGCTTGTATTCACTAAACTACCTATACTTCCTAAACTTTTAGTGTTGCAAAAAGGGGTATAAACATTCTTAACACAACAGAACTTGTTCTCCATAAACGCACAAATGGCACATTTATATACATGCAGAAAAAACAGTGGAAAATCAGCATGCAGAAAAAAACTAACAAACAAAATGTGGCTTCTGGTTGAAGGCACACAATCAGATGAGGTTGGACCATAACCTGTCTATATTGCTTTAAAACCATCCATTCAAAAGTCTGGGGAAAAGGTTGGCCATGGAAGAGTCTTGGGGGCTCTTAGGGTTGGCGTCAGGTTGTTAGTACTTGGACTTGTTGCCGTCTTCATACTGAATAATAAACATACAAAAGCCATTTTACAGTCAACAGTGGCAGCAGTAACAAAGTATTGTACTTTAGAGTCTGACTCAAGTTGAGGTAAAATTACAATTGTGTCATTACAGCAGTATTACGGAGAGATGGAAGGGGTTGGGCATCTTGCTCAAGAGTGCCCACAGGTAGACTGGGCATGTCAGGGATCAAACCCATGCAATAAGCAGAGAACTTACTTTGCACCAATTTTCGTGGTACCCCACACAAAAGGCTTTACTACAGAGTCCGATTCTGTAAGAAGCAGAGTATAGTTACCGTAACACTGAATTTCCCTTTGGTTATAAAGTATCATCTTAAAATCAGTAATTTACTACCCACCCCCAAGATGGTACAATGTGTAGACATAGTTTTGTGTCAAAAGACTCCTGTATTTTTCCACACTGATCACAAAGACACTACCCACTGTTGTGAGAGCGGTAGAGGGAACCATCTTTTCACTTTTCCCAGGGGCCAATTAATACAATCTGTTCCTTTAGTAGACACTGTTACTACACAGTACCTTTAATAGCTCAACTACCCATTTAACATCTTCATACACACTACCTTTATCCCAGTCTTCATTCGCAATCGGGCCCGTCCATGTGCTAACAGGCACATGCCATTTCGAATGGCCCTCTGAGCTTCCTGCTGTCAATAAGGGAACACATTTAAAATTATTTGGTATGCTTTTGAGACCATCTTCAGAACAAGAAAAACTAAATGCACTTACGGTCTTGGTCCATGTTTACAGTTTGTCTGTACACACAGGTGGCAGTGTGATGAGAAAGCTCATTCTTCGGAACCAAGTGACGTGCATTGAATGGGCAGGTTCTTAATTCACTGGCCAATTTGGGGTGGTTCTGTAATATCCAGAAAAAAAGAGAATCAAAACAATCAAGCTTATCACCAAGCTTTATCTGCACAAGTTATCCTTTTTATAAATACTTTGTTTTGCCGTTCTTGTGGATCCTATTTTACAGTGTCTTTGCTTTATATTTAGACTAAATGGAATTTTAAAGTTAAACTGAGAATGCTTAAAGGTTAAGTGTGTAATATTTCAGAGGCTCTAGTGACAGAAATGCAATATAAGATCCAAAACTATGTTGTCA
>JAODLI010001326.1:0-11323 GCA_027575585.1 Percopsis omiscomaycus | reverse complement strand
CCCCCCCCCCCCCCCCCGCCCCCGCATAAACAGGTCAATCAGGGCTAATCACACGCGGCGGAGAGCGCTTGCCTTGTACGCTCAGGTTGCCCCGTGCAGGGATTGCAGCGAGAGCAGAGGGCAAACAATAGGCCAGGTGCACCAAGATGGCAGCTTCCTAGTTTGACAACATTGCCCCCGTCGCCCCGGCGCAAAGCCCCGAGTTGCATTCGATAGCGTGTAAACGATTAGAAGAAGAAGAAAGAGGTGCCTCATGAAGCTTTCAAACACGCATTGTGAGCGGTTACTGATACCCTACACTAGAGCCACTATCAGAAAGGTAAACAGATTGCATAAGCAGAGCCCTGAAGTGTCAGCAACTGAGACTATTCAATAGCCTGTGTCACCGCAGGAGTTTTAAATCACCCACAATGGCTGTGCCCAAACACTGCGCTGCTATAAGTCTACAGGGCCTTTTTAGCGGGAGGTATTTAGGACAACAAACATCCACACGTCTTACTCTTGATAGACCAAAATATTATATTTTAAGTGTGTTAGTGTTGCACAGGGCAATTATGTGTGTATTCTCTCCAATAACCAAACAGACTTTCTGAAAATCTCTCTCTGTCTCTCTCTGTCTCTCACTCATTGACCATGGTTGGAACAGAGCAGGGAGCTCTGTCTGGCTTACTTTTTTCCACTTGGCTGTTCTTTTGCTTCCTGGACAGATGTATGGCAGTGAAAAGGAGCCTACCTCTCTATATGAGAGGCCCTCAGTCCCAAAGCAAATCATATGCAGACACCAAGAATTTGGGGAGTCAACTTGTGAAACCCATAAGGAGCAATGACCTGCAGCAACAACGTGCTGTCACAAATTTCACTCAGATTAATACAATTCGCAGTGCATTTCTGCTGTACTTGCAAAGTTCGCTAATAATATAATGTAATACACTACATGTCAAGACCTATATATTAGACTGCATAATGCAGTGGCCAACATCATGTCTGATAAACAGTTTGTCTACAATGCATACCCAATAGAATTACAGAGCAGGACTAAACACGTACATATATACACAGCATGTGTTTCCTTCACACCAGTTACAAAAGTAAGCCTAATTCATATCTTAAACATTGAGCACACACACACTGATTGCGGCTTGATTAATCGTACAAGCAAAATGCTACCGGCTACATTGTAGCTTACAAGCCAGACGCTTGGAGATCAACGCGGCATCTGTTTCTGGCGAAATGCACAACCTGCTCAAGGAACGGCAAATCGTCCCGATCGGCGTAGAGGGAGACCGTGCTAAGTCAGGCGCTTTATTATAGGCTACACGCTCCTCAGTGCTGCTTCAAGTAGCCACTCTATTGTTGAGAAACAATCTCAGCCAAGTGGAAACAAAACCTAGGCGAGAACGAGAGGTGCGCAAAGCGACACGAGAACAATCACGACAAGTTTACTCACCGGATTGAGCTGAGAAAGTCCTCAATAATTTCGGGTCTTGTTTTTTTAAATATCTTCCCCTCTCTCGTCACAGCCACTAAGAATGGGCTCAACGTCAGTGGGTGAGTAACTGAATCAAGTAAGAGAGAGCACAGTAAGTTGAAGTGTCAAATTACATTGGCTATTCTATTACCGAAGAGCCATGCTTGGCGGTAAATCCTAAAACACGTCGTGGATTACAGCGTGGGAGCCCTTAGAGCGAACAGGACGGGACTCGAGTGTCGCCGGCACCCTACCACAGCAGATCGCTGTGCCACCCATCCTCACCGTGGTTCTACCCACGTTTACGACATTGTAACGGTAACCTTGATGTTATGGCTTTGTACTGTTTTAATCTTCTTGCAGGACAAGGCGCAGAAGCAGGGTATGAAGAGAATGGCCAATAGTTCGACCGATGGCTGGACCAAATAATCAAATATAGAACCTCAGATATGAATCAATTAGGCACAGTTACACGGAATAAATTGACATGATTCAAACAATCCAAATCAATTAAATTACATCTAATTATTCTCACAACTGATTACAAATGTGTGTATTGACTATTATAATATTAATAATAATAATAAAATAATGTTGATTGCATGATTAGGCTACTATTTAACATCATACAAATTGTGTATTATTAGTATAACATCATGATCAACGGATCTGTTATTATAGCCACTAATAATTATGAATTCATATTAACTAATATTAGACTGTTATGAGATTGCGAAACTAATAAACGCTTAATATGTATAAATAACATCCTATAGGTATATATTTGTATTCCTGTATGCTATAACCACTTTGCAAACACATTAACGACGACGTTATGCTCGCTCTGATCCGCGCTATCGCGATGCCACGCCTCCGTGTTTTGCAGCCCACCGGTCTTCAGTGTGGAAAGCTCTGAATAACAAAGACATGTTTGAGAGAAGCAGCGGCGGCGGCGGCAGCAGCAGCAGCAGCAAGCAGTAGGCTTGGCCGAGTGGTGACGTCAAGGAGCTGTGACCGCGCCAAGCAGCGTCGAGACTCAACTGCTGCCACCACATGTTGACCCAGTAGGTACAGGTCAGCGTCAGCACTCCTGAGGCAAGTCACCCCTGAATAAAAAAAGCCTTTGGTCACTGATACACATTATATCAGGGCGACAAACGTTGCCCTATATGCCTGTAGCCAAACCAAAGCGGAATATTTTTATGGGAAAGGCTTAACATCTTTTTCAAGGAACGATTAATCCTTCTTTTAAATATACATACATGAGGACCTAATGGAGTGGTTAAAAGTCAGATAGCGCCTGCTGGTCTGGTCTGTGTATATCTACCCAGCTGTCTAAATTAGGGGGAGGGCTGGCCTGGAACAATAGACACCATTTGTTCTGCTCAAAGGTGACAGGAAGCATTGATTTCACTCTGTTCCAGACGTGTAAGCTATCCCTGTATTGGCTAATGGGAATAATTCCATCTTGTGCAATTGGAACATATTCCGTTAGGCTAATTGCAATTTGAGGTAAGCGCAATGACTGACTGGTCCTTTGATCTTTTTATTCAAGGACACTAAAGCTGATCAATACCATCGAGGTGCTATGTACAATAAAGCCCTCTCCGATAATGAACACAATTTAAAAAAGCACAACCACACAAGTCTGTATGAGCATAGATTTGCGTTTGTTTTCTTTTCTGTTTTGCATGCGACATATGTCATATAATATGTTTTGAATGTCACATACAAAACGCATGGGGTAAACTAGATAACATAGTATATTTACCTAACATAGTATAGTGTAACTATTATGTTGTACATGAAAGGGGCCATAATCCTTTAAGAAGGAAAAAAAACAGCCTAATAATATAATAATACAGTATAGGCCATAATATAGGCAAATATAATGTATAACATTGACACATTACCGCACAGGGATAGAAAATAATGAATGAAAATAGCTTTGGTCTATCTCAGAATCAATCCCGCCTATTAACTGACATTTCAGTGTGGTTTGAGACCTTAAGCTTAAAGACAGTGTAAGTGGATAGTTTTGATGCTGAGCTCTACCCAAAAGTGAAATGAAAGTGAAATATGAAACGTGGGCTCTCATTAGCTCAAAAATGTGATTTCAGATGTAAAAATATCATTCAATAGCAGCAACTTTTAAATGCATTTATATCCCTGCATGCGTAAGAATATCAAATTAATTTAGGCAAGGTGTAAAGTTATTCATATACAGGAATTGCGGGTGATTGAGTGACGTATTGAATGTAAGTATCTAGCTTTTTATTGCTCTTACCACAAGCAAATTCTATTACCAGATTATGACACTCTGAATGGGATGGCAGTCCATTACACGTGTCACTACACACACGCACATTCACACTTAGGGATCATTTAGATTTTTAGGAGGGGGGGGGGGGGGGGACCAATGGTGTACCAGCCAGAAAATCCATGCCGTGAGGAAAACATGCAACTGTCACACAGACAAGGAAAGAGTCTCAAAACACATGTTTTGTAGAGGATGGCAGGCCATGGAGAAATAGTGTCATCTTAGATTCTTTCTCTTGTGAAAGGCATTGACGTGTTCCAGACACAACGCCAGGCCTGCGATCACAGCGTTGTGACACCTTAGCTATTGAGATGTATGAGCGCAGGATGAACGCATGCGTCCAAATATAGAGGGGAATTTTCCTTATCAACTAGGTCAAGGAGATTGTGTAAAAAAAGGAATACCGGTATGTCTAGTAGTGACTTTCAAGTTATTCTAAAAATTGAGAGTGGTGTGATTTGATCAGGTAAATTTCAAATGTTGGGAAGCGTCAGAGAAATACAGCAATATTGAAGAACAAAATCAAAAAAAATTATGTTTCTATGGACATTAATTATTAAATGTGGAAAATAATAGTAATTGGACACAAAATAATGATAAATAATGATGAAATATTACTTAGAGGTGTTTTTTCATTGATGCCGATTGGTCTCGATAATAAAAAAAACATGCCTGACATTATGATGAAGAGGTTTTATAATAATAGGACCTATTAATATGGTGAGTTGAATTGTTTGATGTCAAAATGTATTAGTGTAGTGAAGTCGAGACCTAGACAATATTGTCACTTGTATTGTTTTTTTATTTTTATGTATTTATATATTAGCCTATAAATGATTAGTTATTCAAAATTCCAATCAAACCATTATACTAAACTGTATGTGATTTTGGTAAGGAAACTAATAAAACGTCAATAAAAGTCAACAATTTTGTGTAAAACAAACTTTTCACGGCTCAAAATAAAATAGTAATAAAAGTAAATATTTTTTCCATCTCTGTTTTGTTTACCTGTTGGGATAATCTTCGCTGGTGATGGCGCTAAACAACATCCTCTCCTCATTAGGCTGTCCCTTTCGGAGAAACATAAAATGCATCGCAAATTTGGGACGTTAACCTACAATCCCTACTGCGCCTGACATAGAAAAGCACAATGTGATCTTTGAAACTTCTGCGGAGAAAGATGTCTGTGTTTTCATTTACAGTTCCCACCTGGTTTATGAATGAACAACCGCCAGGCTCCAGAGACCAACCCACATCCTTCACAACCAACCACTGGCTGGTTTCCAGTCAAAATGTTCACTGTACACACTTGACTCTGCTCTGGATAGAGGGTTCATACACCAGGGCTGCGGGTTGTTTGGTTGAGGAAAAAGGAGAGAGAGACAGAAAGATAGGGAAATGTCAGAAATTGGGAGAGTAATTTGTAATTCCCAAGACGCCCATTTCAACAATTTATAACAGTTCTGTGGTTTCTTGACCTTATAGTTCCCTATGATCACTTTTTATGGTAAAGTAGTAACTTTTAGTAGCTACTAGCTAGTAGTATTGGTATTGGTCCCAATCCCCAGTGAGCCCCCTTGAATTTGCCTACACAATGGCCTGTGTACTGACAGTACACAGGCAGGCAATATACTGGCAGTAATGCTGTTTATGAATGAAAAATAGAGTTACTATGTTAACAGACACTGCTTTCTTCCTTACCACTATTGACTAAGTGATTTCAGCCACTGCAGCGCAAATTAAATGAATAGGTCTGCTTAAAGTTAGACGAATAACCACTTTCAAAAACAGAGTGCAGTTGTATTGTGTGACCAGAGAGAGCAGCCAAAACAGCATCAAACATTGTGTAGCTTTAAACTTAAATTAAAAAGCTACACAGGACTTCAGAATCACATTATGTGTAAACAAGTCACATCAATGCTTTCTATTTGAGAAAACATCAATTTAATCTGTTTTCTACTTAATTGTTTGCCAAACAACTATCCGCGTGACCTGGTGACAGCACCTGCGAGTGAAGTCTGATCAACCAATAGCATTGCAGGCAGCGTGAGTTTTTGTGGAGGATCGGGAGAAGACTATTCGACAGGAAGACATGAGGGAAATCTATTAAAGTGCCACTGATACTTGTTAGAGTAAGAGAATGAGAAATGGGGATATCTACAGTAAGCTACCATGGGACAACTTCTGGGGAGAACTTTCTTCCCCTGTTTTTCCCTCCTTTTTCATCCCCGCAGAAAGGGCTAAGCAATACCAGCCGCCACAAGCAGGCTGCCTGCACCCATGCTGCTCTGCTTTGGGGAGCACAGAGCCAATCAATGTGGGCTCACAAAGGGGGACGAGCATTCAGAAAGCCAACTGTTCCCCCAGGCCATGGGCAAGCAAGACGGGGGAGAGACACATAAGGTGGTGGAGAGAGAAAAGGACTGGCGGAGGGGTGGGGGGTGTGACTTGACTTATTCCCTTTGCTTGTATTTACCGAGAATATTGTCACTTTGACAGTGACGTACAGCGGCATGCTTGGCAAACGTAGCCGCCCCAATCATTAAACATCAAGCACAAACAGTAAATGAAATAACTTTTATTTAAACACATGTACTTGGTTCCCCACAGAAATAATAAACAGTGTGTCAACACTTTATGCAGTGCCAGTGAATTTCCGTGCCTTGGTTTTAAAAAAGAAAGAAAAGAAAAAGCCATTACAAATACAAGCAACTGCTTCGTTCACAAATATTATTCAGCTCATTATTGTCTTTATTAAACTCTATCGCACTGTTATGCCTTATATGTTGGTTATACATGTTTTGCCATGGACCAGAAATTATTAATAATTTGCATCAAATAATCTCTGCATGCCGACGTGAGCTCACACTGGGTGTTCCACTTAATAAAATCACTTAGTTTAACGACTACCACCTAGACATGCGTTGCTGTTCTGCTCAGAAAGCAGGTTGGGTATATTGCTGGGAAGCCTTTTTTTGTTTTCTTTTTATGTATTACCTGACAGAAGGTTAACTAGCTTTTTCCAGCCCCATTATTCTCCCGTAACTCCGGGGCAGAGCAAAAAGTCAATTACAGTCAAAGCATGACTTATACTGTGTTTGTCCAAATCTCAGGCTTGAGATATAACCCGCCAGAATCATTTTCAGCTAAATGTAAGGGTTTCATCATTAGCGGGGCATTAACAGACTTAACAAGATACCAAATGACATTGTAGTTCTACACACACAGATAAGGAAACAGCTAGACATGACAAACATTCCTTACTAGTATCAACGGTATTTGGTCCAACACGGTGACATTTAAATAAGGTACTCTCCTTATCTTAGATGACAGGTTTCAGCTCCTTAACTGGTAAATGTCAAATCTGTTTTTAGCTAGCGTAATTTGCTAGTTATCGCACCTTGCATATTGCAGCCTTTATGTTAAGTGACTTTGCAATAGGCAATAAAGCCTGTTGCAAAGCCTGTAGGCTATAAAGCACTGAAAGAATTATATTATTTTTGTCTGTCCAAAATGAAGTAACGCCCTTTTTCTCAGGGAGTAATGAGTAAAGTAATGTCATTACAATTCAGGCAACCATTTAGGGAAAATAATTAGTACTTGCAACAGCCTGTAAAGCCCCACGGAGGGCAGCAGCAGTCCCTGTTTACAGACATGCTGTTTGCACGCACACAGGCAAGCACATACACTCATAATACCATCCACTTTGTGCTGTTTTACAGCTTTCCTCATCCACCCGTCTGTTTGGCGGGGGTTGCCGAGCAACAGGCTCTGCAAACACGGCACCTGACATGTAGAAAGAGAGAGAGTAATAAGACTTCCAGATACAAACAGGAACCTAACACGTACCAAATTTGCAGTACACTTGGAATGGGTGTCACTCTACACAAATATTCGCAAATTTAGGAACTGTGTCACGTAATTTTGGGCCTATTTGTGTGACAAATTGCCCTCAGATGTAAATTATTTGGGTCAAATAATGAGAACAAATAAAATAATTTGATTCCGCAATATATCTAATAGGTTGTTTGAAAATACAGATGTTATCATGTTTTGAATAATCTTAATTTGACTACATTTGCAAGGCAAGTGAAATAAACAGAGGAAAAAATTTGACAGTAATCAAACAAGGGCTCTTTACGAGTGTCACTTAAGATTATATCACAATGGGGGACTGTTAAGATTTCCTGTAATCTTCCTGTAAGACCGTTAAATATTTAACGGTTGTTAGACGGGTTAGCCTATGCTTTAATCAGGATAACATCAGAAGAGTGCAAAGAACAGCTTGCCACAGTATTTCCTTCCAAACATTTTAGTGTTGCAGTGGGCAATTTAAAACATGCTTCCCATATCGATTTGCTTTCTACGATGGACAAAGTTCACAAACAATATGGATTTCATATATCTATTATCTGATGTGACTTGTCCTTGTTAAGAGGGTATCGATTTTCTGTCACTGATTTAAGGAGTTGCAACTCACCTGCCTCAAAGCGCCCGGTGGATTTTCACCATCAGGTGGGATAACACACCAAAAGATTGTACCTACTGTATAAACCCCCGGGCTGACATTTAAGTGTCAAGTAGCCTTGATGATGACTTGCCACAATCTTTAACAGTATTTACTAATAAATATAGCGTTTTGTATCAGAGCGTCCCAAATATGAATATTTAAACATTTTCCTTCTCTGCCTTGACATGATCCCATTTCCACGGGGTAGGTTAGGCTATGCTGCAGCAACGGTCTGGCTTGAATGCAGAGTGTTAGTCTGCCAGTCTGTCCACAAATCGTCTCCTTTAGTCCTTCAATCAGACTCCCCTGCGTTTGGCCGGCGCTGATAAGGCCCAGTGAAATGACCAGGGGGTCACAATTTCACCACTGAAGTCAACGGCAGAGATAGACCACTGTGTCCATCAAAGTGTAACTTGGGGCTGTCTCCGCAGTGTTGTCATTTCCCCGGCTGTGGGAAGCTTAGAATTAATCTGAAAAACACGGAGTGATAGAAGGCTCAGACAGCAGCGAGGGCTGCAACTACTTTCGGCCTCGATTTCTGCCAGTGTCGAGACATTCGCGTTGGTTTGAATGCAATCATAGAATTTTTACATCTCTAGAAAAATAATTCCATCGTCTTTTAGGATGTAAAATGGCAACAACTCCTGGAGTAAAAATCAAAAAATTTAAAAAAGGCAGGTCCTATGCAAAAGCAGTTCATTAAAACTGCTATCTGTAACTTTTTAGCTGAAATTGGTTTTATACATATCTTTTTGATTTCATGTTTGTGGTATGTCAACATACTAATTCGGCAGGCTACTATGATAATTTCCACCCATTGCCTCCAATTGTTACAACGTTAAGTTTCTATTTATTCTTTATCAATTCTATAGGGAGCGTGTCATGAATGAAATCTAATTTTTACCTAAGGAATCAAGGATTGATGAAGGATTACAGCTTTAAAAAGATTTTAAAAAGAGTAGTTATAAATCTGCAAATTGTATTAGGAATGCTCCTCCTAGAGGATAATCCCAATGATATTACTTCCTGTGATTTCTTTAACAACTTCCTAAAACAGTGCTATTCGGTGGAAACATTTAACCAGTTAATTAAATGGTGTTTCATATTTTTACGACTTGATACACTGTGCAGGGACTAAGGTGCAACCCATGTTATGACTTCTGTCCTATTGTGATTATTTTCATTCACAAGAGTACAAACCTTGTATGTCCGCGGTGTATTTAGAAACTAATGGGTGCATTCTCAAAAGATCGTCCCTGGGCATTGTTTGAGCGCCAGTGGATACTCCAAGGACATGCTAATCCTATGTAAATAAAACATTCAGTTTATGAAGAACGGGAACACACTTTCAACCGGTACCGTAGAACATGATTACATCAGTACTGCAACTAGCAAGAAATCATTGCAATTGGTTTGCTGTTGTTGCACCAGCCATAAAGGATCAAAGGATATTATGATGCCATTAAATTAGTATCATGATGCGTGGGTACAATTGATTGTTACAGTATAAGGATTTCCAGATAGTTTCCTTTCTGAACTATAAGAAACAAATCCAATGTAAACCAATTACAGCTGATTATAGCCTTTTGTTTGCCAATGGCTGCTACTGCTGGTTGAATACACACTGTTGAATGACAGAAGACATTGAATTGGGCTGTACATTGTGTGCAAAATAATAAGGTCTCAGATTTTCAAAGGTAATCTAGAAATTGCTATGGGGTGGATTGACTATGTGGATATTTTATTGTAATGCTATTGCAAGTAAAGAAAAAGTCTTTGTTGAGGAAGCACCAAATCAAACACAATATGAAATGAATGAATGAATAATAATAGTAAAAGTCATTAACTCATATACATCTTACAGTACAGATACTTGACACTGCACAAGGACAATTTAAGGGCAATGCGACAGCCAGCCATTCACACAAACACACACACACACACACACACACACACACACACACACACACACACAAATACATGCTTGACAACACAGACTGCAGCTTTAAGACCTTGGCTAGCTAAACCTTTTTCACTTGAGCATCATATTGGCGCCAACTGTCAGAGCAGGGCCTCTTGTTGTTCCATAATGATGATCAAG
The DNA here is from genome assembly GCA_027575585.1 of Percopsis omiscomaycus. Taxonomy (NCBI): domain Eukaryota; kingdom Metazoa; phylum Chordata; class Actinopteri; order Percopsiformes; family Percopsidae; genus Percopsis; species Percopsis omiscomaycus. The sequence goes on along the minus strand of JAODLI010001326.1, from coordinate 924 downwards.
CGCTTCAATGCAGGGGAGCTTTTCTGTCTTTTTTTTCCCCCTGCAACGGGAGGCCGCTTTGCCAAACGATAAAAGGCTTTTTATGATCCTACTTTTCTCCCCCTTGTACGTATTGTTTGACACATGTTGTCCCCTACATTTCCCTGACCCCTCCTTGAACCCAACACATCCATGTAACACAGCGGATAAATTGTGAAGAGGGCGGGTCTGAATTCTGGCACGCCTGGCACACTGCTTAGTGCAGATGAAACGCGTATCCCCTCTTCAAATTCATTCACTGGCATTAGTGCCACAGTCGGGCCGTTTCCGTTCAAGGTAAACCACCAATAGTACGTGCCACGAAGCAAGGTAAAACATTAAATATGTTGCCATACAGCAAAGGAGCGCGACAAAGTGCTTGTCTTCCTAGCAATCCTGTCCTAACTTCCTTGCCTCCTCCCTCACTCTCAGCGATGCAAAGTCACTTGAGCGCTAAAACCTCCCCCAAAAGGCAATTACCATGACAACAGCAGTCAGGGTTTGCTCCAGAGTAATTAGTGTGGTTTCAAAAAGTGTGGGAGTTATCTTATTTTCTGATTCGGAATTTGTCTTAGAAAAACGGGAGAGAACCATAGTGGAGAAAAGCCTACAGAGAAACGCAGAGGTCTTACAGTCTAATGTAGCCCAGTGTATAAAGGCCTCTATTAATCACTGATGCAGAGGAATCAATGAATCAGGCAGCCTGTCTCTGTGGTCCTGATGTCATGCTTATGGCCACAGTAAAAAAGTCAGTTGAAATAAGACTGCCCCTGACTTCACTAGCGCTACAGAAAACCCATAAGCCATCCTCAGATGAACATCTCTCTCCCTTTTAATGTAAACAGTCGAACATGGCCCTTGATTCCTCTTCGGAAACACACTTGGAAGATCATTTGTATCCCCCCC
>JAODLI010001324.1:7500-32041 GCA_027575585.1 Percopsis omiscomaycus | reverse complement strand
AACACAAAACAATGAGACAAATGAAATTAGCAGGCTAGGGGGGTTGACTGGCTGTGCTTTAACAAATGTTAATTTAACATGAATGGAAAAGTAGCCACACAAAAGGTTGGGTGGGGTATGCCTGTTCTGAGGCACAGGAAAACAGACAGACAATAGATGCACGTGACAATATTCACATAGACATGCAAAGACTGAACTCTGCTCATCTGGGCCAGGACTGGCTCTACTTCTATCATGCAAAAACATACATTCCTGCTTTAACTGTAATGCTTCTGCCTTGGCTTGATATTAAACTCAATGAGATATTAAATAATATCTAAATTCTAATTCCTTCATCAATAAAAATGTAGATTAAATTTTGTTTAAATTATTGATTTTTCAAGGAGTTTTCGTCTCCCAGTAAGTTTAGTTTCCCTTTTGTCTGGTTTCATAAAATAAAAAATAAAAACGTAATATATTGTGTTTGGCTGTCATACTTTGTCAAGGGTTATTTTTTTTAAAGAATATTAAATGTTGTATGAATTGTTCCTACCTGAGCATACTATACCTATCATGCCATCCTGATTTCATAAAAGGTATTTTGAATTCAGAGAGAGTTCACTACAAGCTCTCTTTATTCAGAACAAGATCCCATGGAATTGGTTTGGGCAACTGCCCTTCTGAACACAAGCCCGGGAGATAAACAACTTGCACAACAATTTGAATTCAATACTCAGCGTTTGTGTGTTACCGTTTGTCTAACTGGTAACTGTGCTTGTGTGGTGTTTGCACATGCGTCCAAGAACTATGTGCTTGTGTGCATATAAAACAATCTCTTTACCGAATATCAAAGATGCATCCACTCAACGACCACCTACCTCACTTCAGAAACATCAACATCACACAAACAGTAATCACTGTGAGCACGTTGTTTGCCAAACAACACTGGCAGTCCGGTGGATTCTAGATCAAAAAGAAAAACGGCTGATATAATATTACAATGAAGTCAGCATGGCCGCAATATGAAAAATAGTCAAATTTTGTCTGGGAGACAACTGCCTGTTGCATTGAATCCTATTGTAGCTGATTAATGGCTCGGTAATGTCCCCAGCCCAGCCGTCCGGCGTCGTGGAGGGCGTCCACAGCCTTTTAAATCCAGACTTAATTGAGTGTGTGTTTTTCATACTGTATACGGTAGCTGCAGTGGCCATTAATTAAGTACATAAGCACAACACATTAATTGTGAGAAAGGTTAGGAGGACTTACTCGCAGTAATCAATTAAATTATAAATATTGGATGATATCTACCCATTTGCAGCCTCCGGGGAAAAGGAATTACTTATTATCCCTGCTCCTTGCCCCCAGGGAAAACTGCACATCTGTCAGCTCAGGTAAATTATCGACCATGTATCACCTATAAATGTACTTTCTTAGATTTGGAAATGCGAACATCCCACACACTTGTACGCACAGGCATAAATGCATAGTCTGTGTGCTGGACCCACAAATACACAAGTATGCTCACACAAAATCCCAAGCGTAGTCCGTAATTGATCTGTTTCTTCATATTTAGCGTAACACAATTAGCTAATGGGCCAGCCTCTTAGCAGGCGCATGAGAGATTGGGAAAGGCTCCCATCGGAGTCCATGATTTGGAGGGATGAACAGCCGTCAGGGTCGGGACTCGCCTCTTTTCCATTTCTCTGACAGTCGAGTAGGCCTTGCCTGACCTAAATGGGATCATTATGGGTGTGATGCATGTCAAGGCGAAACGAAAGTTACTGTTGGCCGTCAATCAAAGAATGACTCCGCGTACTGTTTTCTCAGATGTAGACACAAGTGACTGTCAGGGGTTAAAAATCATTTTAAAGAGCTATTCCTTCAATGTCACAGCCGTGTGACTCGCAACATTAATTCTGACCTTCTCCTTCGCTTGAACTACAAACTCCCTACAACCTGCCTGCTGTAGGGAATCCACTTTTAGCTGCACACACGATGAAAATGAAATAGAGCAGCCGGCTCACAGTCTGGACACTGTGGTCAGGTGGTAACACTCCGCTGTGTTGGAAAGGCCCAAGAACTTATGGACCAGGGCCCTCATTTATAAATCATCATGCACGTAGTCACAAATAACCTTACTTACGGAGAATATAGGAAAGTGGGTATACCAAAAAATATTGAGATTTATAAAACCTTGCGTATATACTTCTCCACGCAAAGTTCGGTCAAACATTAAGTTTCCCTCAGTCACACCCTGTTAACACCCACATGTATCTATAAATAGTCAATGAAAGGCCCAAAATTTATATTGAAATACATACGTACACCTGAGAAACCCGTTGATTTCACTTAAAGTCAGGAAAACAGGAAGAAGCATTGTCATATCAGGAATAGTTTGTACAGTATAACGGCAAGAAAAGTTAAAATCCGATATCAAAGTATCAAAGAAAATGATACAAAATAATGAACGGAAAATGTCATGAACATAGACATTATGTTCACAAAGATCTGTAATCGGCTACATGGCACTATTGTTTATAGTATGTGATCAATCAACATGCCAGAAAACAAATAATAGGCTTATCTAGGCTAAATAAATCTAGGCTATCTTGTAAACAACAGAAATATTTTACAAGAAAGTTTAAATTCATTATTATAATAATTATTACTATTAAATATAGCCAGATATATTAATCTGTGCAGAAAGTGGTGTATGCAGTCTTTTCTACATTTGCAGCGTTTATAAATGCGGCCCCAGGACCCCAGGAAGACTGTCCTCACATAAGGCAAGTGGAGTTTGTAGCTCTCTCCATTTGGTTGATGGAGTTTACCCTTCCTCCCTGCCTCAGTCTCACTGTTTGATCTCGCCATGGAGCCCCCACGGCATTAGAAGATCATAGACATTGCTAATTAAATTAAAGGTCTGACAAGAAACCAAGCAGGACACTTCAGCCCCCTCTCAACCTTGTTTCTCCTGGCTTTTTATCTTTCATGCAGTCTTTAAAATCCCACTGCAGGGTCCCCAGTGGTGGCTACAGGGGCATATTCAATTACAAGAGAAACTCTCTAAGGAAATGCTTCATTAAAGAAAGGTTTAATTCCTGCCCCGATGTTCAACCAAACCTTTTTCTTATATCTTTACAAAACACAGTTTCTCTCAATCTATCCAATTCTATCCAGTAATATGAATCTTATTATTTTGTTTCCACTGCAGTTATCCGTAGCAGTTCGGGACGTGTTTAAAGAACTGACGCTCCCACTGTGATTTATTATGATTGATTGTTCTCATTCACATGTCAGTTGGAATTATAGCTTCCGCTGTGTATTCACGCACTTGATTTGATTCTTCACACAAGATGCTCTTAATACTGGGACACCCCAATGGTGTACTCAGTGTCATACGGCCCGACATTGCCGGCGGTTGATGGATTGCTTACCAGTGCTACGGTCCTACTGCTGTTGGCACGCAGGCCCATTCAGTACACTTTGTACTTTGTATACCTGTTCTATTTTATTTTGTCTCTGGGTGTTCAGATTAAACATACTCGCAAGATAGTCAACTCCCTGATGCTGAAAAGATAGCAATAAGTTGCATTCAACTTTGGAGCTCCCAGAAATACCGGTTTTATAATTGTGGTCTAACAGTTTCCAAGTTTCCACGTTTATAGATCAAATACACAAACAGAGCAATGGAATGCTTGGTCATAGTGCTTACTTGACTCTGCAGACACAAGACAGTCAACAGAATACAAAGTGGTAAAAAAATAACAAGATAGACTACAATAAAAATATGAAATAAATAAAATAAACATGGTAACAGAATAAGCAGATTGTTGAATTAAAGTGACATGTAAGTAAAGTCGTGATAGTGTGTGCCATGTTTTGACAGTGCAATAGTTTAGATTTGGAGTAGGACTCTCTTTCTGAATTTGTAGTGGTTTTGGTTTGATAAAAAAAACAGGCCAGTTGTTTTGTTAAAGATTAATTACAAACATGATGATGAACTTGAATTGTGAAAATAAATGTGTGCTTTACAAAAGTATGTTGCTAATAAGAGACTCAGCAAAACTGCAATGGCTGCCATGAATTGTGTCATTATGCTAGGAAACATATTTAAGATAAGTGTACACTACACAGGTTGAAGCTGGGTGACACTATACAAATTTGACATTTTGTTGTATAAATAACAATTACATGCCCAAATAAAAATTTTTTAAAAATTAAATAGTTTAACTAGGGCTAACTTGTAGAGGTTCTTTTCTTGAATAAAAGCATTGACATTTGATAAGCTTCAGTGCCACAGTGCTAATTTGCATCAATGTGAACCCAATTGGATTTTGGTGAGGAAACCCATACTGTAGCAAATCAGACTTCAGAGTGGGCAAATCCCTGAGAGTCTCCATTAACTGCCTGGTAGTTATGACACTTATCTGCCTGGTAGTTATGACACTTATTAGCTAAGACCTGAATGAAAACAGTAGACTCTGATTCTTGAGGGTTAGAGTTGAACAACTACTGGTCTTCAATAGTTATGTGAAACCATATGCCTTTGAGGGTTACCGTTTCTATTCCAGACAAATACTATACACTGAGTTCCCTGACAAGCACACCTTCAAATAAAGAAAGAGGATCTAATCAGCGAAATACTGTGGTCTAGTGTTTGGTTGGAATGAATTCTGCCCTACTCCTGGCATGTTTTCAAACCATATAGAGTTTTGCTAGAGAATGATGCAACAGTCTGTGCTGGCTTCTTAACAACTTTCACCGCCACATACAGTGCATGCTGAGAATGTACTCCTTCCCGGTCTTGCACAAAGAACAGTATTCCAGTGTCCACATATCTTTTTATTCAAGGGTTAGTTGAGAACACATTCTTTGTCAGTTTAATTTCATGGTTCATATTTCCAGATTTACAAAAGTTCTCGTAGGAGCTGCCCAGTTTAAGCAGATCTTAGGTTGTTGCAAGAGCAGAGCTTATTATTTATTCGCTCGTCATGCCGACAGGTGCGTTGGGGTGGTGAGTACAGGCGCAGACCAGAGAGCACAAGAGATGTAGGTTGCAGTTAGCACTAGCGTAGCTAGTTGGATGATGTACAGTAACGATGACCACGAACCAAGCGACAACACAGACAGTACCAAACGACGAGACAACCCTACTGCCCAATGCATATACCCTCTCCACCGGTGCACATAATGATATTAGTGTTAACGTGGGACAGGTGTGTGGCTCAATACACCGGCGAGGAAGAACGAGGCTCTCCAGATGTTACACATGCCTAGATTTGTCAAACTTTTCATAAATAAGCCAGCTTCCTTCCCTGACTTTGAGTATGTCGGACATTAGTGTCAGGGTAAATTCTGCAGGCTCCTATCCACAGTAGAATCCCAGGTGAAGCTGATTGCTGACTTTAACAACAAGGATTTTGCCTACTCATTCCCCCGTGGTGCTGGCAGTGTGAATTCATCACTCTATGGCTACAAATAGGATAACGGTGCAAGACTTTTGTGCCGGGGGAGGGGGTGGTTAATCATCAGTTAATATGCATGGAGACTTACTGTAGGCTTATATTTCTGTGCTAGTTACCTAGTGGAGACATACTGTATGTGAAGTTGGGGCATTCCTCAGCTCCAAGCCCAGCACTGTTTTTTTTTTTTTTTGCAATAAAAACTAGGCCAGCCGCCATGCACGCAGTAAGGTTTTTCATCATTAGATGACAGTAGCCAGGTGGTAGATGTCATATTTAGAGGGTACAAATATGGTACAGTTGAGGGTTCACAATTACACACCCCAAGACACACCTGCATGCATATGCGTCAACACCGACACACCAACACACATTGATGCAATGCCTCTGCAGGCACCTACCGAACTACAACCCCAAATGAAAAAGTAAAATGTATATCTATGTATGTCTCTCTCTCTCTCTCTCTCTCTCTCTCTATATATATATATATATATATACATATATACATATATATAGACTTCCAGCCATATATATATATATATATTAATTATTACATATTATATTATAAAGTACATACACAGAAAGTCTGTCCCGCATGCACAAAACATTGATTGTTTGGAGGAGGAAATATTTAGCAACATTAATCCACAGCATTTCTTCCAGCATTTCAACCAGAAATTTCCACACATAACTCAGAAGGTTATGAGACATTATTAGATTATTTAGGATATTTATTTACAGTATTAATGTTACAGATTTCATAAGGACACATTGTGGGTGAGTTAGAGTTTTGGTAGTGTTTCTTCCCATTATAACATCGCCAGAACTCCAACCTCAATTGTTTGGTTAGATTTTTGTCACAAACGATCACCGCAGGGGGGAAAGGTCAAGATTTTGCTGTAATTTCCCTTTGACGTCTTATAAGTGCTTTGGCTGCACTTCTACACTACTTGCGCTCTCCCGTACACTCACCTATCCTGTCTTCCTCTCAAAGGTGAATTTTCAGGGGTTGTCAGGTTGGTTCCAGCCAGGGGTGACATGTGTCAGTCAATCGGAGTTTCCAGCTAGAATGGGAGTGATGAACTAGCTGAGCAGTAAGAACCGGTTAGCATGGTGGAAACAGGCCACATCTTCTAGGGTAATATTGACATTTTTAGTGTGGTAGAACATGCATCTGAATGCCATCAAAAGTTTCGGCTTCTAATGCAATGCAAAATGTCTGAAAAAAATTGCAATTTTATAATTATGTTTTTAATGTATTTTCTCTGTTAAAAGTTAAGCTATTATGACAAACCACAATTTTATTTTCTATTACTGTTATAATATGATAATTAGAGGTTAAAAAGTACCTCCACATTTAACCCCCCCCCCCCCTCCCTCCCTCTCTCTCAAGCCTATGTACCTGTCACCATGGTAACCTGGCAGGCAGAGCACTATGTGGAATGGAGAGAGGAAATCAAAGCATAAAGCCATGGCTTATTTGTTTTGATGTCTTCATGTGGCATCAGACAAGATGGCATCTGTTGAATGGGTCCACCCATAATGCACTGGGACAGCTTTCTGCCAGTTGCCACTTTGCTCTATTCCGTACTGGGACTTGCTTTTTAGTATTATCGAAACTGAAGTAATCTGAATTAGAATCACACAGTCAGTATATAAAGGTACACATTTGATTGTCTTATATTAAACCCAAAGTTCCACCCCAGCTCACTTTTTGTGTTTTGAAACACAGAAACACAGAAAGGTGTGAGTCCAGGAACCCAGTAGGGGGAGGAGTAGAGAATACCACCCAGCACGCATGTTTGAAAGGGTTTGTGCTCTCTGAGTTTCAAACCAAAACAGCAGTGGTTTTGTAACACTAGTTTCAAGGCGAATTCCAGGCGCAAATAAAGGAGTGTACCTTACATAGACTAAAACAGATTTTTCTGTGATCTCACAGGGTCATTATGCACTAGAAACACAAAACATCTAAAAGGCACAGTAGGCTACTTACTGTAATTCTCTAGCGAGTCTTTGTGCCAGTAGCCAAATTCAAGGCCAAGAGGTTCAATAGCATCCCTCAGCTGTGATGCCTTTAACCTGTAGTTACATTCCCAGAAGCCAACGGGAAGGAACTGCCATTGTACCATCCCAACCCACTTAGACTGTCATCATTGCCTAAAACGGAATTTAATGTACCTCAATTCTCCATGGCCAATTTCACCACTGTTTCGGTTCCCCTCGAGCTCATTTGCCGCCAATTCCTTTTCCATCACCCAAACTGGTTTGGGAGGTGCAGACGGTGCCAATTCCACCCAGAATGACACTTCATTATAGTCAAGAATTGAACACATGGTGACCTACCCTCAGTTCCTCAGAAACTGTGCTTGTTTTTTATGTTGGTCGAGGTATCCTTGGCCTCTGCAAAACAGAAATTTCTTCTGTTTTTTGAGGGTTTTTTTGTCTCCCAGAACTGTCGCAGAGCTCTGACTGTGCAATCATTCCGCCCATAATGATATCAATCAGAGCCAATCAGAGTGGTTAGTTCTGAAGTCGTATGCTAATTTCAGCCCAAATGAACCTCCTCTCAGGGTGATTTTGACACAGGAGTGGTGATTACATCGATCATTTTAAACCGCCTTGTAGCTCGCTAGGGGTCTATGTCTTGATTTTGCTGTCACAGATTGAGGGAGACAAAATGTCTGAGGCAAAGATTTAGCAGGTGAGAAGCTAAAGAGCGAGCCATTATGCAGCAATGAGCCAGCGCATACTGTATTGTTATGTTGTATGGTAAATTCTCAATTTGTTCAGGGTGTTTGAATTTGTTATTCCGTTTCCAGGTTCCTCGCTCACCATGGTGTCTCTCTGCATGTAACAAGTGAGAGGCCTTTGCTCTTATTCCTCAAGCAATTAAAGGTCAATGGTGCTCTGATAATTCCCAGAGGCTTAGCCAGTGTAAGCTTTAGCTGTCTGTAAGAAAGGGACAAATTGAGTAGAAAGACAAATGTTACGTGAAGCCAGCTCGACCTGCTTTTAAACATTTGTGTATTTGCTGTTGCGTTATAAGACATTCTTTGAAAGGAAGGATAAGAAAGACAGGGAACATTGTAGTTTAAATTAAAAGTAAAAGGTAAAAAGACAAAGGAAGAGAAACATTTGTACAATAGACTTTTTCACAATGACTTTAAAGTGCTACCAAAGAGGGGTCCACTTTCTTCCTGTATAGCCTGTAAACAGAGAACATCTTAATTCACACAACTTATACCACTGAGTTTATTTGGCTGATTAAACTGACTGTAGAGTCTGTTTGAAGTTAGTTGAAGTTATAATGCAAAAATTGCATATACTAAAAGAGACTTAGCAAACAGTGTGTGCACCTGCCCACACCTGAGAACAAGTCAAATCTGCCACATTAACTCAAAACACAAGGACAGAAAGAAGGTGGACCCCTCTTCGGTAGCACTTCCGGGTCACTAAAAAAGGTCTATTAAGTTGGAGTTATGCACTCAGGTGCATTGATTGGCTGCAAACAATTTGGACCACTTTAATTGGTCCTCGCGGTGGTTCTGTTAAAAGCAGTATCTCTTATCTCCACAGTCAATTTAATCCAAATGTCTAATGGGCTCTGTAATGTTTTTATGGTCTTGGAAGTATTGCTTTTTTGTACTTTGAGAAGGCAGTTTAGTCATTTTTATAGGCCTATGTGTGATGATAGTAATGTTGATGGCAAATTAGTGGATGGGATGGCAAAAAGACCTCAGAGTGCACAAAAGAAGAGTTGGTTGGAAGAGGGCGAAGGGAAGGGCACATGAAGAACTATAGAAGCTGCAGTGAGCTACTTCACAGCTTCTGAACAGGTAGCTTCACTTGTGAGACATTTGCCACTACATGCGGAGGTGCACAGAGGAGCTGCCAAACACTAGGACTGTTGTTTTTTCCCTCCTCACAGACACTCACACTAACACACACACAGGTGGGTGGCTCCTTAAAAGAAGCCAGGTGCTGCGCGGAAATAAAAATAAAAATGTTAAATTCCCTCCGTGGACCTTTGCCTGGGCAGGACTGACAGGGTGCCTTCTAAGGAAACGTCTTCGCTCTGCTTGTCACCACCTTGGTCTTGTCCCCGCAGCCTTCTGAAACTAATGTGAGGTGACCAGCAACCCGCTCTGTCATCCAGGATGGAGACAGCTGCCTTATTTAGGATGACATAGCCGGTGACTTGTCCTGACAAAGCCTCGGTGTCCTAGCAAACCACTCTGCCATAGTGGTCTCTTGATTACCGCTGAGTTTGCCTCAGAGAGGGGAACTGGCACAGGCCAAGGTGACTTTCACAGAGAATTGTGGCTTCCAAATAAATCATTTGATTTATTTTTAGCAAATTAATATTCACACGCTCACTCCAACGAACATTTTACGCTTATTGCTGCGATGGCTTAAAGGTGGCCTATATTAAACACACCCTTGCCAAGCCAATGGTACACAGCGTCACATTTGTTAAGTTCCCCCAGGATTTACTTTGTTACAGAACAGCGAACAATTGGAAATGTAGCCCTCGGTTAATCTGATTGTTTTCAATGCATCAGTAAACACTGTTTAAACATCTGACTACAGCATATCGCTAACCACTGGTTCCCACAACAGCATAGGCAGGCAATAGAACATCTAGGCAGCCAACCGGACACCACTGCCCAGAGGTCATGTTACCGAATATTTTCCATCCATTGACTGAATTTTTTTAACAATGACGAAAAAATCTGAAGGTAGGCTACTATTGAATAATGTGATTTAAATTTGTGAAGGCACACAGAGTCACCTAAGGCTACATATTATTATTTTTTATAATAATGCATAATACTATATAATTATTGTATTATGCACGTATTACACTATGTATTTTGGCCTTTGCCTTTAGACAGAAATTTGTTGGTTGCTAGTGCAGTGTTAAAGGTCCAGTAACAGTACACTGATCAGGCAAATATGTAATACGCGTGTGTGTGAGGTTAGCTTTAGTGAATGTACCGTTAATTTGTGCATTGTGCACCGGTTCTGAGTGCATACCGCAACTTTTGTGTTACTTGTGGTAACACTGAAGGCACAGTGTCGAGAGTCATGGTTCCCCACTGCAAAATTTTTTTTTAATTAAAATGACGGGTAATAAAAGTTTATGACGGTATTTTTACAACTCTGTCCGTCACAATGACAAGACAATGATAAAGTCTAATGTAACCGCTGCCACGGCCGCGCACATACTCACACCTAGAAATAGGCTGATTTGTTCATTACCCTAGCGCTCGTACCATGCTGAACAAAGGCCATGTTTTGGCGAGATCTGTCAGAAACATTGCCTATCGATTCAAGAAACCCCAATGTGACCAACACATGCTGTTCATTCAAGCGCACAGTTGAAGACCCCCTGTGTCTCCCCTGACTCTGTTATGCCCATCACCACCATACATACACACACAAGCACAGTGGGCTTGCCAGTGAGCTGTTGTTGGCCAGTTAGCTTTGAAGCCCAGGCATGTCCGTCAGTCCAATCGGTTAGCGCAGCTTGTGACTGTGTAGCGTAGCGCTAGGGTCAAACACAAGCTTGACCGCCTGACTTACCACCAGAGGGAAAAATAACATATATAACATACAGTATATTTAATCTGACCATTCTGACAAATGTGTTCTGTTAGAGGGAACGTGTTTGGTCTAGCACCAGCCTCTCTAGCACATGACACAGAAATCGGAAATCAGACTTACTTTCTGTAGGCCTACAGGGCCGCCTATTTATTTATTTTTCTTCCCTTTTCCCATCTGTCTCAATGTCTTTCCCTTATCTACCCACCGCCCCCACCCCATGCTAGCAGTAACATTTAATTTGCATCAAAGGGCTAACCCCATGCAATAACCATGAGCTGTGACATTTGTGACAAGACGGGGATCCCTCAGATGACCCCAGGATCCCACGCTGAGTTGAGTGTGTTGCTTGTGCTGTGTTTATCAGATGCCATTACTTGGCACCTTGATAGAATATTTATCTGAGCTCCATAATCCTGAAGACACTTCTTTACGGAGGATGAGGAGGGAAAATATGGCAATATGACTCATTCTTGTTTTTTACTGTTTTTCCATGTTGCCATGTCTAACAATTTGGGGGTGGGGCTAGGCTATTTTATAGCCAATAATGCTAGCTTGGCATACAGTGTATTCATTGTTAGCTCTAAAACTAGATAGTTGCTATTATTTAGTATCAATAACATCATGATTGAAAATTGTACTGTAGTCCATTGGCATGTTCCGGGAGAATTGGCCAAGCTCTAGTGAACACGGGTTTGCCAGCGCTAATCTCAGGTGGCAATGTTACAACCTCGATGCCCTCAAGCTTGGCTTAGCTTTGTCTTTGCATCAGTAGGCACACAGTCAATATTGTACCATACCTCCTGTCACCATGACAACTGTCCAGGCTTCCTTTTTAACCTAATATAGGATTATACCATTCATTCAAAAAAATGGTCTACTAAAATCTTTAAAAAATTATGTAATAAACAATTAATAAATACAGATACACATTTTTGTGGAGGATTACATTTGTCATCATAAAATGTATTTCATACATTCTTTCAATATTGTGTTGTTTTCAGACGCCTTCAGTGCTAGGTAGGCTGTAGTGGTTTTGCTTTCAATACTCTCAGTGCCCAAAACCTGCACCTGGGTCCTCTGACAACAGTCATGCAAATCCATTCTCACATTATTTTGCCTTCAAATTGATGGAGCATATCCAGCTCAAAAAAGCAGCAGTCCTCTTTATTGTGGAGCTGCGTGTCTGAACGGGAGTAAGGGCTCATGTTGATGTGTGCCGGCGAGGAGACAGAGGAATGGCAGCAGAATGGACTCTACCCCCCACCACTGAGAAAATGAGTGGAATCACAGTATTTTTCACCCAGCTGACACCCAAGACAGATGGAGCCAAGCGGACACCGCAGTGCAGCCCCAACTGAAACCATGGCAACACCGTGAACGTGGCAATGGGTAGCCCACAAGGCCAATCAGAGAAGAGAATGCTTTGCCATCTAAATAACTCCCTGAAGGTAAAATCATGGAAGATGATAGCTGAACAGATTGAGGTTGGTGCTGATACAATCCATCATCAAGCCCATGGAAGATCAGGAAGGATACATTCTGTATACTGAGGGCAAGACTTGATGTAATTTTAGATCACAGGGAGAGTGGCGTGTCATCAAAGCCTTTTATAGTGCTATAATGCAGAAGTTGACACTGCAAGGTGTTTATGTACCTTGTGTCGGCAGAAATGCCTAGCCCAAAAACATCCACAAGTATTTATTGTACTGCACTTGAGGGAAATATTCTTCAAGCTTGCTCCCCTTTTACATGAATTTAACAACCCTAGAGCTTATATGGGTTAGTTTCTTTCTCAAAGAGGTATCAGGAGCCTTACCCATATGTCATCCTCAAATATAATTATATTTTTGTTTGTTTTTAGTAGTTCACATCAGTTCTCCCTTGTCAAAGACTCTGGAGATATATTTTATGAATTCTTATTGAATTAAATTAATAAAATATTATACATTGGTATAACCTAAATCGATTTTCATCCTGGTTAACCTGCAGTCGAAGTGAATGTTATTTTGTATACCTCTTGCTGGAAGAAACCAACCGCCAACATGTTCATGGTATATGACTTATGTTTGAAAGGCCCACGGTGTAATTTCCCTGTAGCGTACTGACCTCTATATTCTGGATATGAATTAATATTATTTATTAAATATTAATTTTCATAATGAACTATTCCTCAGGGCACTACTGCAATATTTGGCTTGCGAAACCTCATATCTTACGGCTTATGTCACCTATGGGTGATTATAAACATATGATAATTATACTATGTTTCATAGTGTGAAATTTATTTATTAACCAGTCAAAAATCAGTCTAATTTCATCTGAATGGTGAGACTTGGCAGAGGAGTGATTCATTGGTTTTTGACTTTGGGACACCAAAGGTAAAGGTATTTCATAAGTAGTCTAATCAAAAAAATCGGAAGAAATATGAATAAGTAGTCTAATCAAAAAAATCGGAAGAAATATGAATAAGTAGTCTAATCAAAAAAATCGGAAGAAATATGAATCCTTGAATAGGATTGACCGTGTTCTGTGATACACAAACAGTGAGAGCCTTCTTCTTAATATAAAGGGAATTTATTACATTGATTCAGTGTAGATTATATAAGGTCAACAGAAAGAAAGATTATATACTGTAGGTATATATGCAAAACACAACTTCACGTAGCAACACAATATCCAGGCTTCAATAACCTGGTACTCAAATCAAAAACAACACAATATTGCTTAATTTCAATAGGCCAGCAAATTATACAGGGAATGCAAGTTTTAGACACTGGAATTGTAGAACACTGATCAAACCTAGCAGACTCGAACTGGCTATCCTAACCTAGTATTAGGCATTACCTAACGGTCTGGACGTGAAAGTGAGACAGTTTGGGAAAAAACTCTTGATTATTTTAACAACCAGCGCATCAAAACCTGAGCAGACTAATTACCTTGTGTTTGGAGAGCAGGGGAGCATCTCCGAGAATTTCCATGGTCTTCTCCCGAGGGAGACAGAAGGCAACACCCCCTGTCGATGCTTCTGGTAACGTGGCGAGCACAGCTGTGGGACACAGGTGGGCACCTGGGACTTCTGATGGTTCACCTGGCTCGGTTCACTCTTTTTTCAACAGTCAAGCTGGTGCAAACGTTCTCTGGTGACGAGGCCCAGAGGGGGTTTTGGCCTTGGTCAGTCTTCAAAACATCCTTCTGAACCAGTTCAGCTATGACGGCTACGACTATGCCTCTAGTCTATTAAGACATTTTATGATTATAAAAGTTAGATAAATGCTAAAAAAGTGAAAACGTATGAAATTATAAACTAGAAAAAAATCTTTTCATGAGGAAATGATTGAGGTAGGATATAACTTTAACTAGTAAAAAAAAAGCGAAAATATTGTTAAAAAAGGATAGAAAATTTTAAGAAAAGCCTTACAAAAAGCTGTTCCCTGCGGGGGTTTATCAATAACCTTGGGCTGGAGGCATGTTTGGGGGTTTCGGTCCTAATTTTTTAGAGGTGTTACCCTTTGGTCAAGGTGGGAAAACTGTTCACACCTTATTCTTTGTCCTGTTTTCTAAACCGAAAGTTGGTCCCTGAAAACTTGTGGATGCCCATTCTCTAGCAAGGAATGTGTGTGCGTTTGTTAAAGGGTCACAGAAATTTTGACACCTTCTGCAGGAGAAAGTGAGGTTATGCAAGAATAATGATAACTACATTTTAGTGATAGAAATATGGAATTTGTAATTTTCTCCATAGACATCAAACATGGTTAGTCTATCACCAATATTTCTTACATTTACTGTACATCATTTAGCAGACATTTTTTTCCAAAGCGACTAACAACCAGTACATTTGTCAACAGTTGAACCATTTAACCACCAGTTATTGCAAGCAAACAACATTCTCCTTGAATAAGGACTGCATCATGTCATCATGGTTATATCACTTTCGCATTTTTCAGTACATTACTCCAAAATTATCATTCAATCCCCAAAACAGTCATTAATTGCTAGCAGCCTAAATACCGGCAAAGTGCTTAATATTCTAGGAGCTGATCTAACAGAGTAGAAAGGAGAGGAGAAGGAGAATTTTTTTGGATTGTTATAGTGGACTTCTGTTAGTGGGATTAGTGCTATGAGGTAGAGTGGCTGAGGTACCAAAGTGGATTTTGAAGAGGTAGGTTTTAAGTCTCTGGCGGAAGATCTGTAGTGATTCTAGCTGCAGTTCCTTTTACTGCCTAGAAGGCCAACACCAGTGTCTTGAATCAGATGCGGGCTGAGATGGGAGCCAGTGAAGGTCTCGGAAAACGGGGGTTACATGGGAGAACTTTGGTTGGTTAAATACTAGACGTGCTGTGCATTTTGGATTCGTTGTAAGGGTCTGGTAGCAGAGACCAGCTAGTCCGGTGAGTAGAGAGTTGCAGTAGTCTAGACGTGAGATTACTCCAGCTTGGACTAGGAGCTGTGCCGCTTCATAAACTGCCTTATCCTTCTGATGTTGTGGAGGGAGAATCTGCAGGCTCGGGTTGTTGCGGCAATGTCGGCTGCAAAGGACAGTTGATTGTCCAGGACAACTCCGAGAGTCTAAAACTGGTGTTCTCAAGGGTAATGGACAGGTCCACTTGAGGACAGTCTTTTGCCGGAAGGTAGAGTAGCTCTAAATACTTTAATCTGAAAAGAAGACTTTTCAGACTGGACTGAGCAACGGTCCAGTTATTTTTCTCCTTAGCCCAGGTAAGACACTTCTGATGTTTCCTCTGGTTAAGGAGTGGCTTGACACAAGGAATGTGACCCATTTCCTGGATACGTCTGTGCGTGGTGGCTCTTGATGCACTGCCTCAGTAAGCATGTAAATAGTAAGTTTAATCAAAATAAAAAACATTTATTCATTTAAATATTTGTCTTCCTCACTTTTGGTTGGGCTGCTGGACATTTGCTGACTGCAAATGGCAAAGAACCAATCACAAACAAGGTGTCAGTAGATAAAGTAGAAGGTGTTAGAACCAATCGTAAAGAAGGTGTCAGTTTTGTTGCAGCTATTAGGTGGCATCTGTGAGTCTGGGAGATGCCAGTCAAGTCAGTCTGTACATGACCAGGCAGTCCTGAGAAGAGGTTTAATCAGCAAAATTAGTCTTTATTTTATTTAGCTGGATGTGTAACAATATAACGTTTATATCATATACACAATTTACTGTTTATTTTTGAACGTTACATTCAAATTTCCTTGTATTGACAACTTCATGTGACCCTTTTAACACATGCAGATTTTTAAATGAGTGAATAAAATCTCAATCAGAAAGCAATAAACAGTAGATTGCTTTCTGGTTCAGTGTGATTAAGTGTGCTACATGATCCAAAAAGACTCACACTCTCACTGTATTGTGCATTCACCTTCTCTTTCGCCCCAAAAGCCACCAGCAGTCCTGTCAATCCATGCATGTAGCCACACTGGGCTGAGAAGATAACAGAAATCTGATCTTCCCCGTGTTGCTTTCTGCCTTGCCTCCTTCTACAGTCAAAGCCTCACACAGCCCCCACATACCCAGTCTAGCTTTGTGTGGAAGCTTTATCCCCCTGCACCACCACCACCACCACCGCATTGTGTCTTTCCAATCTCTTTCTCAGCCTTGTGGAATGCCCTTGTCTTCTCACTCTCCTTTCTTAACCGATATGTCCTTTTGTTGTGACAATTCGCATGGTTCTGTTGTTGGGGAATATCTAGCCTTTAAAGATAACTTGTGTACCAGGGGGTGTTGTGTCTTTGCATGGTTCAAGGAAGCCAACTGGTGGGGAATTGTATCCGGCATTATGTAGTAAAATATGAATGGCGTCTTGCAGCAGGAGTTTGTGGTGAACTGGGGTGAATTCGTCTGACCTCTGATCTTTTAGTTTTGTCACGCTGATGGCAATCCGCTGACAGGATTAAAAAGTATGACACTGTAAAAACTTGAATCTGTCGCCCACGCAGTCGCTCGCTGTCTCAGTAACTAGTGGTCCCGGGCAGTATTTTACCCTCAGACTTATCAAGACCTATCCTATTTCCCGGAGTCTCTCGGGGAGAGTCTTGTCTGGCGGTATCTATGCACAGAGGCACCTGTTAGTTCTGCTGTCTGCCTGAGTGGGCCAGAGGTGCCTCCTGTCCGCCTCCGCCGGGCCAGGGAGACTCTGTCATACCCCTAATGAGAAGTGCACCTGACATCCTCTGCAACCACAGCTACTCTGTGCAATCCCATCAGTGCCAGCCTCTTCCTTTTTGCATTGGCTGATAACGAGGGCAGAGAGGGTGAGAGGTTTGGATGCCAGGCAGTTTTTGAGGTTGAATTATTGATGGGTTGACTGATCAGCCATGCAACATGCTAATACATTAAAGCAGCATTAATTGAATCAAATCTTCTTATGACCACCTGCTATCACAAGGTGTCATTGAGCCGTGGTTTCTGACTTGAGCAAGCCATCCGCAGCCAGTCTGTCATTTCATCTCCTCTGTGTTGTAAAACCTGGGCTGTTCTTAGTGCCAGCTATCCAATATGTGGCTGGCAATCCATCTGCTTATCTACCTACCATTTGCTTAATTTAGACAGTAGCTGCCTCAAGACAAACTGCATGTGAGGTCATGCGAGGTGGTTGGGAGCTGCAAGTTTTTATACAGGTAGTCTCTAGGCTTCTCACAGTTGCATTTATGGTTGCCAATGGTAGTGATGAGCAAAAATCCCCCGCAACAACAACAAAAAAGCATTCTGCAGATTGTGCTGTTAGAGGAACTCTTTAGATGGAACTCAGCAGACTAACTGACTTTAACTGCCATGACCAACGGAGGCATTTGCCGCTTGGTGGCTAAGTAAATATTTTCTATGGACAGGGTAGTTGAAGGAAATCCCAATAACTACTATTGTACTTTTACCAGCATCAATCTGTCCTCATAAATTATCTCTAATCCCATGTAAAAGGTGGGAAAGCTTTTTTTGGGTTGGCATACCAACAAACTGATACAATATGCTTTTTGACACATAGTAATTAGGCCTTCGGGAACATTAAGAGCAGAGTAGACTGCATCTTTAGTGGATAAAGGCCCAGGAGAGTATGCACAATAATTGCAATGTAGATGAGGAAAATAATAAACATCCATGGCTGTTTTATAAAGGCTAATCAGCACAGTAAAACCCTTAGAATTACCTCTGCTTGGAAGGGCTGGATTCTACCTATTCATGGGGTTAACACAATGGTAAGCATTGATTATCCACTTGCTATTGTATTTGTCTAATGTAATAATAAGAATTTATGATTGGTAGGCTAAATTCGTTTTTTTTGGGCCTTGCTGGGTATTTCCATTTTACAGAGCTTGTCTTCATGTCTAATTTATTTAAACCCCTTTAGCTGGATATCGCCTGCTTGCTCTCAAACGAAGCTGCTCTGCATAAATTATGCAGAATGCTTTTCGTTTCTGACGTCACAGCGCAAGAGAGATGTGGGACTTTGTGCCTCATTTTAACAGAGGGCTTACATGTCACTGTGTCAGCTCTCGCTGATTGAGACGTAGAAACAAGACAAAAATGATTGAATTTATGCAGTCATTGATTGTTTTGATTTTTGGATTTTACTTTTCATGTTTTACATGACAAGTTATGAAATAGACATTTTTTAGCAACTCAGAAATTGAGTTGAATTTCAACAGGCTTCTCTAATCGACAGGCTTCTCTAAAATATACCAATGCAAACCTTAAATGTTTTTTAACCAGTATGACACACTAGTCAGGGTCCTTATTAAAGCACCACTCTGTAGCATAACGCTCCCGTCAGTGGTGATAACTTTGCCACAGCCTGCAATGTTGTACCTGCTGAGATTCAGACCCCTTTAACCAGAGTTGAGAGCTGGTGCCACAACTTGCAGTTACCATGCTTCACAGCGACTTGATACCAGCAGCTTGTGAAATGAAGAATGAAATCAATGTGCAGAACGGGGTCGTCTCCTGTCATTTTTCCACGATGTAGCTGAAAGGGTAGAAATATCACGGAGACAGTCAGAGCACAGCCTTGTCATACTCTTTTACTGACTGTCCACTGTGTCTACTGTCTGCTATAAAAGGTATCTCATTCCCCTTGAGTAATCCAGGCTTTTACCCTGTCAGGCCTGGATAAAGAATAAGATTCTAATAAGGATTTAAGTCACTGGGAGGGAAGCTAAAAAAACCAGCAGCAACAGTTGCTTGTAAAGAACTGACTGTTCCAGCCAGCTCGTAAGGCGCAAATGAGCTTCTTATCAGGCCCATGGCAGAATTAAAGCTCCGATATCTCTCAGATGGCAGAAAGACACTCTTTGAACCATATTTTAATCTCTCTGCATGTGTGAAGCTTTTGTGTAATTTTTGTG
This sequence comes from Percopsis omiscomaycus, assembly GCA_027575585.1. NCBI lineage: Eukaryota > Metazoa > Chordata > Actinopteri > Percopsiformes > Percopsidae > Percopsis > Percopsis omiscomaycus. The sequence goes on along the minus strand of JAODLI010001324.1, from coordinate 12,640 downwards.
GAGCAAGTTCAAACGATAGGCACACACACAAATACGTGTACACATGAGATCATTCATAAATGCCACAGATGAGTTTTCGGACCCTTTACCATATGGGTTCCTTGGCAAGTGGAGCTATTTTAATGGAGGATCCTGAATCTTGAATTAATGTTGCAAGTCTTTTCCTAGTGCAAACATTATTTTTAATCTTAGTTATAGCTATTGTTGTAGCTAAATGTTTTTGTCTAAATATAACCTTAATTTCAGGTGATATTGAACTTTTGTTAAATTTTTGGGATGAAATATTCTTTTAGTTGGCGCTCATGATAAACTGGTAATTTCTTCGACCGCCATTGACTTCCATTGTTTCTCAAAAGTATATGTCTGTATACAGTATTTCTGTAACAGTGGGAGTTCACTATCGCTTTAAACAACATGTGGCACATCCAGGTTCCCCGTCAGTGTGCCACAATGCTTGCTGCTTGAGCACCACACACAGCTTAGCCAGTGATACATATCTGCCCTGACCTTGAAGGAGCTCGACAGGGCCCCCAGCATGGTTACATGAATGCACAAACACCTTCCCTGTATACCTTCCCAGTTTCACATGCAATAAACATTACTATTTTTTTGCAGTTATGTAAGGAAAAAAAAACTTTTCAGGGGGGGAACATCAGAACGCTCTCAAAATGTCACTCGCTCAGCTTTAGGATTTGGGTGTTATTTTTGGAGGTAACATCAAATGCACTTTTCATTCTTCTGACGTAACCGTTTGCATGGAAAAAACTGGATTCACTTTGCATATTGCACAGCCTCAGATATTCAGGACAGAATCGGTGAATATCACACAAGAAGGCAGACTTCTGAAGCCGAGATGAATTCGCCATCAAACAGCAATCCTAATTCCTCTCTTACATTGTTGCTTTCTAGAAGCTTCCTTTCTTGTCTTGGACCAATCATATTTCTCACGCACCTTGTCTCCCACCTCCCGCAAAGATGAAAGAGAGGAGACAGCAGTCGGGCTACCTGCGGCGAAGAGACAGTACAATGTTCTCACTTTAAAAAGCCAACACTGTAACTCAGTAAGGAGAGACTGGAGAGACTGATTGGGCTGACGAAGCGTGCTTTATGTGACCTCTGTACCCATTAAGAAAACACTGCCATGGCTGCATCAATGCAGCCATTTAATTGTCAGATTCCATAGCTGTCATAGCTGTCTTATAGTTGTGCCTTTTGTAAATGTACGTCAATAAACTACATGGAGAAAAAAAAAAAACTGCATTACTAAGTAGGGTCTCAAACTATGCAATCCATGAGGAAACAAAATTGAAGCCAAATATGTTTTGTTTCGGTATTATACTGTATAAAAGTATTTGAAACTTTTAAGCCAAGACAGTTGTTGTCATTGATGATAATAATTTTTGTTGTTACATGAAGTACCTCTCCCAATTTGGGATGATTATTAGGCCATTATTTGAAGCTGAAAAAAACAGCTTTGAAAGTTTGAAATCTAATAAAAAAGGTTTGGCTAGCCTTAAAAATTAAATATATGAAAACCTTCATTTGTATATGCCACCCACTTTTGAGAGATCTGCCCACACAGTTGCGAGTTTGTGAGTCACGTGATTTCTGGCAGTGTTCTCTCGCAGCTCTGATCTTAAACTTATAAACTCTCAAACTCGATACCCAAAGATGACAACCTAAAAAAGACAATCCGACTAAAAACCATAGATCAAGGACTTGATCTATGGTCTATGGATCTATGGAAAATGTGGACATCGCCTACTTATGTTTTGGAGACATGGAACCAGCTGAGCTAACTTTATCTCGGTAAAAAGTGTACACAATCAAATTAGAGAATGCTGGCATCTCTGAAAAGTGGGTGTTGTAAACTCAGCTCTGAAAATACAGTCTGTAATACAAGTGCAAATTAAATCAAAATAAAGATTCGCCTTTTAGAATATCAAGTTTCAACGTTTAAAAACTTTGCGCACCAGTTTTAAGATCACCAATTAAAATGTTTCAAACCCAGAAAACAAATGAATACACCTGTAGAACAGTGATACATTTGAAACTCTGAAAATGTTTTGGAGAAACACTGTGAGAGTGCTGCAAAATTATGTTTTCAGAGGCTTGCAAAACATTTTTTATTAGATTTCAAGTTTCAATTTCAACAGAGTTTCAACCTTTCAAAGCTTTTCTTTCAGCTTCGAATCATGGCATGATATTCATCCCATATCCCAATAGGGCAGCTCAACCTTTAAACACAAGGAGTTTAATAATTCAGTCTCACTAAATGGAGAAATAAAACCAAAATTGGAATTTATATAAGTTGCAATATTTTTATTTTCATGTACCTGTAATGTTATATTTAACACAAAAAAGGCTAAAGTACTCATCAATCTGCAATTGTAAATGCAATGGCTTCCACTTCCAGAACTTTCTATAATCAAAATGGCCTATATGTGCACTAGACCATTAGTATTTTTTTTTAAAGCCTTTCTATCTATTATAGTTAAATAACAGATTCATCTTTAATACAATATACAAATTATATATAACAACACAGAATCCAGTACAAAGGACATACTGTACATTTCAAGGAAAAGTAGCAGACTATGGAGAACTTCGCCCATCAACACCAGACTCTTATGGTGTTTACTCCTGGGGAGCCCTCTGCGTACCCATTATATGTCTCCGTTGGTTAGGAACTGATAGAACAGCCATTCCTTTCCCACCGCCTATCCATCATCCTACAGGGGATTCGAAGTGAAAGGGAGGAACACAAGCTGTCTCCCGTCACAGCTGATCAATGTTCCTCATTGCCAAGCTCCCATCTTTTGACACCTGTGAACCAACGGGAGGGGGAGGGGGGTGTTCAATGTGTCAGGGGGGTTGGGAGGCTGGAATACGCATTGAGCTAATTTCCTGGTGCCCTTTAGTAATAAAACGCACATGTTGGGGGAGTGAGGAGGTTGCAATCCCAACACAAGAGACCAGTGTATCAGTAGAAGTGGAGTAGATGAGGAGGGCCTGTGTAATATAGCATGCACGTCCCTGTATGGTAAATCATGTAACAGATGCCCTGCCAAAGGGCTTTCTCTGTAATTAATAGTTGAGTCATTTATAAGCAAGTAAACATGATAAATAACTGAAAAGTAATCATGGTTTGTCCTGTGCCAATGCCATGCTTGCATGAAAAATGCGTATGCATCTCTTTGTGACATTTGGAAAGTAAATTTGACGTCTGTGGTATGTATTTGATGTGCAATTGCATATACTCATAAACATACCATTTGCAACATATATTTTTTAATTTGCTGTATATATTGGAATATATATTTGGAATAATTTGTATAATAACATTTTGGTGGTACAATATAGTAAAATGTCTCTGTGTGTGTGCGTATGTGTTGCAGAGTGTACAGTATGCATCTTAGATACAGGTTGACTTGAATGGTGGCAGTTGAAAGACAGAAGAGAAGAGATGAGGGTGGATGGCCATTAGTGATTTCAATGATTAAAGAGATATGGCTGGGGGACTGCAGAGAGCCATTTGTACACACACCCACCATTGCAGATTTCAGTAACACCACTCTGTATATCTTTACTACCAGAATAGATGTCTAAACTAATTAGGGTTGTTGGTCTCATACACCTTCCAGATCCAAAGAGATGTATTTTTAAGGAAAATTAATTGATTTTCCACACTGTGTTTCTAAGTGAGTGATTTTTATTTGGACTTTAAATGATGTGCAGTTGTGTCTAAACTGCATTTCACTGGGGCGGTGAATTTTATAACTATATGCGAGTCAAGCAACAGTTTGCGCATGACAACAAGCAAACAATGATTAATGATTAGTTATGTAAATTAAGTAATCTGTTATCTAGAAACAGACAAGCTTTGTTTTGTAATTAACGTCAGATCAATACTTTGTTATTGGTTGGGCAACCCTCACATCAGATATATAATCTGAACATGTCATGACTATCAACACTCTCCAAGTGTGTCTCTAGCATCAGTATGTGAAATTTTAGCATCTATATCAATCTGTCAGCTTGTTTCAGTTTTGACAGTTACGTATTAGTAGTACGACAAAGAACAACTTGTTTACAAATTAAAAACAGTAAAATGCTAAACCGTACAGAATCAAGATACTATATCTATAAAACACAAACTTTTTCTTCTTCTGCAGACAATTGAAAATTTTCTGAAAAGGTTGTTATGGTATACATTAGATCTTATTTATGAGCTGAAACATTACCTCATGAAATGTAGGGTTTAGCATACATTACACTGGTACATTACAGGGTTTGAGGGGTTTAGGCAGCCAAATATGCACTGGACTTTTATGGAATTTTGTAGTGTTGCTAGATTTTGTTTATGTTTAGCATCCTGTCCAATACGTAAATTGTTTGGTAGGCAAATGATTTTGCCTACCAAACCAAATTTTGCCTAACACTTTTGACAATAGCTATATGTCTTCGAAGAATCCCTTATTTAGGAAACTGTTTTAAACAGCTTTTCTTGGGTAGATTACATTTTTTATCCTATCCATTTAATTGTACATTTTTGCAATGGTTCCTGCAATAGCGATGCCTGTGAGATTGTAAACATCCTCTAATTTGAACTCCATGTGTAGTGTGGCATTTTAACATCACGTTGGAACTACTCGCTGTAAAATTGGCTCTTGAATCACCAGAGCATGTAAACCTGTATGATTAAAATTGTACATGGATTTAACAGTTTTTATTAAATATTTCTGAATTTCAAATGAAACTAGACCCAGCTTTTAAAATCAAATTCCAACAACATACAAGACAGTCTACACAGCACAACACAAATAATAATATAATAATAATCCCCTAACAGCAGGTCTTTTAAGGTTGTACTTTTGGTGCCAAGCGAAGGCCAGAGCTATTGTTTTTAATTTAAGACCAAGGGCAAAGAAAACCAATACAGTAATAACAGTAATAATAGTAACAAGAATAATAATGCTAATGGAAGAAGCGTTGTGGCCTCTGTCTCTAACATGTATTATTTTCCTCCAGCTGTCTTTATTATCTTCTATCTTCCTGCTGAGTCACCGCTCTCCACCTTTGCCAAACAACTTGTTGCTCTTTTAGACTTCCCAAACTCCCTTGTTCCTCTATTTGTACT
>JAODLI010001324.1:0-2500 GCA_027575585.1 Percopsis omiscomaycus | reverse complement strand
TGTGGGAAGTTCTTTATTGTGCCTGATACCAGACTGTATGATCTTTCTATATGGCTGTGGTGGGCCTGGAACAATGCAGGAAGAAAATTCACGAAGAACATATGAATGATCAGAAATGAAACCAACGTCTCAAAACTGTTTTTCACCCGAGCTACTAGAGTTACAAGCAGTTTCAGCCACAATAAGCTTTCTATCCTTTCTTAGAGCGTAACGCAGTTGCGAGTGATATCTCTTTTTGCCATCTTCCTTATCATCACCCATTTGATCATTCTCCACACAATATTCGAAAGGGGAGAAGGTGGAGAGATGAAAAGATTAACAGGTGTTTCTGCAGTAAGCAGAAACACTACACACACCCACACCCACACGCACGCACGCACGCACGCACACACACACACACACACCCCAACACACACACCTTTCTTCTCGCCCACCCCCAACCAGGCTTTAATCCTCAGATTGACTGTTCTCAAAGGAATCGGATGCGACTTGCATCTGAGCTAACGCTAACGATGTGGCTCCCCCAAACTTTTAATGGATGCATTCATCAGTTGCACTTTCATTCCCAACCCCCACCTCCGCCCTCAGCCCCAGCAACAGCCTCCCACAGACATCCACCAATGCTCTGTCACTTACAAATTCAGTTCCATTTATTACCCACTGTAACATTCGCCAGCATCTATTAGGCGTGCATTTATTTTCAGAATATGTAAAGTCAAGCATTTGGCCTTGACTAATCACAAGCTAGCATCACGATAGCGCTTGCTATGATTATATATTTGCAGAGAGGGCCATTATCTAAACTGAATTGTTGACATCAAACTCAGTGGTATAATGTGCTGCTGACCTTAGCCGACTCCAGATAAGTGTTTAATGCTGCAACTCACAATAGCTGAATGTTCAAATAGATCAATATCCACTGGACAGGTATGCTTATGGCTTTTCCAGATCTCTGGAGATGTAGATGGTTATCGATCGCTGCTTGGAGAAAAAAAAATAGACGCAAGCCTTTCGCTTAACTCAGCTCCCGCTGCTGAGGTGCATTAGGCACCGTCTAGCTATGGAAGGAAAGAGGTCAAATATAACTTTGCTGAGTGGCTCGCATTGTGTTTCAGAACATAAACGGTCAACTGGCGCAGAAATTAGGAGTGTACCTTCGTCTACAACCCTAAATGAATGTCATGATGTGCGTTGGTTTCGTAGTGCATGCGTGTGTGTGTGTGTGTGTGTCATACTGTGGTACTTACTTGGGGTGGTGTGCTTTCTGTTGTAGTGGCACCAGTTGGAGCTGGGGCTGGGCCTCCGCTGGGAGCAGCATCTTGGCCGAGTTCGGGACCCTGCACCTAGAGTTCGTCCACCTGACCGAGCTCTCTGCAAAGCCCGTCTTCACAGAGAAGGTCTCTCATTATCTACTGTCACGCCCTCATAGTGATGATGTATAGGAATGCAATCAGTGAAAGCATATGAAGGCGGTAGCCTGTTAAACGTAGTGTGCACTCTGCAGGTAATGAACATCAGAAAGCTGTTGAACAAAATTGAGAAGCCCCATGGCCTGTATCCAAACTTCCTAAGTCCATCCAGCGGAAACTGGGTCCAACGTAAGTACTGTGTTGTCTATACAGAGGGAACCCCTTGTCTATTGAGGTTGATGAATGATTTTGGGGTTGGGTTCAATTTCAGGCATCCAAAAAAAAAGATGTTAAAGAATTGTTTTATTAACTTGCCTTAATTCCTTAATCTAAAATATGATCACATAATTCATTTTTAATTTTTCCCTGGTAGAGGTAATACACTAATTATTTAATCTTCTGACCATTCGTGAAAGCTTTTCCTTTGCTGTTCTCATGGTTTTTATAATCTGGTGACTAGGTGTGAAATTCCCCAAAAAATCACCTTCAAACAGTTGTGGTTGGTTGACCAAAGAGGATAGATGATAGTATAAGCACCCCCTTAGCCCTGTGCTCTCCAGAGAATGTATCATTTACTACTTACTTACTGTAGGTGTAGCCAAAATAACCTAAAGTAGAAAGTGACATTTTGTAACTTTATTTACAATTTACAATTACAATTTGATCATTTAGCAGACGCTTTTATCCAAAGCGACTTATTTATTAGTTTAAAATCATGTAGAACCTGTTATTAGGTAAAGAGACGTAAGAGGCTCTAGTTTCCGGACAGCACAAGGCCAGCGTCAGCGCTAGCGCAGACGTAATGACGTAATTTCGTTGGGCGCAAGGTGTTTGTTTTTTTCCCCCTGGGCATGTTTGGTAATTTCCCAGCGCACCATGAAATCACTTGCGCTGAAATGTAAGGCTGTGCTAAAAAATCGATACAGCAATATATCGCAAATCGATTTCCATCTTAAAAATTTATTCTTTAAAAAAAAAGAATATATATATATATGTATTTTTTTAAAGATTATTGTTTTAAACGGTGTGTGAACTACAACTACTAGATGTCGCAGTATGGCTAGTTGCCTAGAATTGACGGCCCCCATTTC
>JAODLI010001323.1:0-11325 GCA_027575585.1 Percopsis omiscomaycus | reverse complement strand
GAGTGACTGGCTGTTTGCAATTCGCAACAATCACCACTAGATGTCACTAAAAACTACACACTGGCCCTTTAACTAAATATCTTGCTTATATATGTGCAGGAAGGTGTGCGTTGTAACTGCCCGTGCATTTCCAATCACGTGATAGTGTGGCAGTTCTGAAGACATTTTATCTCCAGCAACTGTTTCTGGAGTGTCTGTATGCATGCAGCTCAGATACGTGTTGCATTGGTTGGTATTGGACTTAGTACTACAGTCAAATGTGGATTGAAAATTGAATGAAATGAAAAGATGCGTCATCACCAAAAATGATTCTAAAAGTAGCCCCAACAGGCCCACAGAACAGGCCCACAGAACAGGCCCACAGAACAGGCCCACAGAACAGACCCACAGAACAGGCCCACAGAACAGACCCACAGAACAGGCCCACAGAACAGGCCCACAGCTCCTACACCTATTTAACCTTCACATCTTCACACACCACTCATTCTTTTCTCTGGAGACCTCACCAGTAGGGATTACCGCTTATCAGCGTCTAAATCATAAAATGATCGCTTGTGATAACAACAAAAAATGTGTCAACTCACACTATATTTGACTCAGTGCTTCTCGCTCTCCTACACGTTTCATGTCAGTTTACCAGCCTTGTTTAGTTTCACCTTAGCATGGTTTTTGGCCTCCCCACATTCACATTTCCGCATGAACACACACAATCACGTATGCTGTTTGTTCTTAAAGTAGTCTATAGCAAGGGCTGTTACTCTGCATGTACCTCACACACACACTTCTACTCACAGAGAGAGAAAGAAAAAAAGACCCAAAAATGAAACAAGGGTGTGAAAAGGAGATGTAAGCAACAGTGAGAGACGAACATGAGAGAAAGACAAGTCAGGGGGGCGAGCTGGACACTAAGAGCGAGAGAAGTGATGACAGGATATTTTTCACCACTTCTCTCCTGGCGTCTGATGTTATTTCCCATCCTCCTCGGACACACTGTACATCCAATCTAGCGCTGCTCTCCACGGCCCCTCTGAAGCCGTAACCAAATGAAAGCCTTTATTACATGTACCTTACACAGTACACGTGCGCACACACACGGGCGCGCGGTCAAAGTGCAAACACTCTACGCACACTAACAAAAAGGGACACTCACGCACACTTATTTAGAAATGTATTATTATTGAGAAATAACTTGAAGCAGTTGATGGACACAGTCACAGTATGTACACACACACACACACACCAGAGAGCCCTGTGCATCAGGCAGTAAAGGACTCTAAAGTTAGTTCTCTGATCTATTGCATATTCTATTGTTATTATCGTATTCAGGAGGTTTTCTAGTTCGTGAGAAGAGAGAGATCCTCAGTTTATAGTTCATATAAACTAAAAGGGATTTTGGGGGAATTTGCGATGTCTATTCCTATTTGCCACTAGACCGCGATGTTGTCAATCATTCAATAACAGCTCTCACTGGGACTGTTTACCACACAGAGCAAGAAGTAAGGGACCTGACAATATAGTTTTGCTTCAGTTATGAAATAATGGCTCAAATTATAAATGATTTAACCCGGGAGTGAGAATGTAACATTAAAAGAAAAGAGAGAGAGAGTGGGTGATGACAGGTAATCAGATAGGTGTGTGAGAGGAGAGTCAAGGTGAATGTTCCTCTTAGAGCCCATCATCACTATCAGGTTATCTTAATCTATTATCTTGAAACAGGGAGGTGTCGCACCCTGGGAACTGTGGGAAATTGAGTTTCTGTATTCACATGGGCTACAAGTGTGAATGAGGTGGAATGGGAAAGGTCAATATCTTTCCCTATTCACTATTTCTATTCCTCCTCAGCCATCCGTTGCAACAAGACAGATGTGATGTCACCTGAACCTCACAAAACAAGTTATGTGAAAGATGAATTTACATGTTATGTATATTTTCTATATGTCTATAGGATCTTGGGAATGGGGCATGCTACTATATGTGTTATGTGTCTTTTAATACATTTGACCAGCTCCTTTACAAAAAGAAGAAAAAAAGTAATGCATCTTGTAATGGCAGTACAGAAGCCAGGGTTTTCATCTACTGCCTGCCTGCCTGCCTACGTGTGTGTGTATGAGGGGGTTATTATCCAATGAAACAATAGTTAAAGGGGCCATAGAATGCATTTATTCTGCAAGGTATGTGACTTTGGTCAGGGTGAAAAATGCCCAGATACGAATTTACAACCATATGATTCGGCCCTAGAATGAAACGGGCTGTTTTCCCTTTTTTTTGGTAGGCTTAAGAATACTTTGATGAGCTCTGCTCTGATTGGCTGGTTTAAAGCGAGGCACCTCAATTGCTCACACACAGAAGCAACATGTCTGAATAGATTGCTACAGCTGTCGAGGTGAACCATGGAGTGTTTAGGCATCCAACCTTACAAGCATCGGTTTGGTATGCAGGTGCAGCTCTCATTATGTTACCAATGTAACAAAACAAATTTTTCATTTCACAATTAACTTTAGAACCGCAGAGACTTTCTATAGAGTTGCATCAAAACACAATGCCAAGCGACGTATGCGTCCTTTTGTTCTCAATAATGGCCCTTTAAGCCTCTGTCACACTACTACTACTACTACTACTGTGAAAAAATATCAAGTTTGCAAATTTAGCGAGGTGTACCTGTAATTTCGCCGACAAATGACAAAGCTCTGTTACGCATCGCGCACACAGTGAGTGCATGAAATATACAGGGAGGGTACCTTGGCTTTCATGTGGTTCTACAGTATAATCTCTGAGGTGTGTCAACATGTCCATGTCCACCAAGGAATGAAAACTGTCCAAATGGCCGGTTTGCTTGTGCATGCTGCCGGGCCCTCTGTACGCGTGTAGTGGACTAGCCGGCTGCCAGCACAGTTCTCGGTTGTTCGATCACAACCTCGGTGTCTGAACCCACACCAGACTTCGGTAGCATTTCCAAAGCCTCCTGGGCGACAGTCTTCCTGCGTCTTCTTGCCATCGTGTAACGCTTAACGCCTAATGTCTTTAAAATCAAGCTACAAGATAACTCGGACCGTGCTCAAGCAATTACCAAGGCAATCTGGGTTTTCACAGCACTGGATATGCTCCGTTTTTCTATTGTTGAAAACAACGGATTCAACGTGTTCAACATATTCTTTATTGTTCTTCTCTTTAGTGTTCCAAATTGTTGGAGATTTAATAAAACCCAGATATTTTTTCCTAGTTTTTTCTTATTCATTGGGTTGGAGTATTTAAATTTTGGGGGCGTAAATGTTAATGCGTAACAGTCCTGAATTTGGATTTGGGCCGTTTTACTGCCCTCTTTTGCATGTGCATGCTTTGCATTTGAATTAGGAGAAAACAGTGTTTGAAGTTCACGGTATGTCAGTTCCATGTACCAAACTCTCCTTATTCAACTATGCCAATGTAAACAGTATACAGTTTTCCATTCTATGTCCCCTTTAAATGGTTCGCAGGTGCAATACCCCTGCACTAACAAACAGATACTGGAAAAAGACCGATTTCTACAATGTACACCCCACCAATAGTATGTGTTAAACAATCTTGACATGGCTAACCTGAAATTATAGCTTCGTAATACCATAATACCCAGCAGTTGGTATTTTCAACCTCCAAATCACCTCCATGTGAATGCTTTTTGCACTGCTACCTTCTGAGGTAGACTTTTTATCTGCTTTGTAAACATGGTGGAAAGAAGAACATGCACTCTGTATTTGGACCACAGTGTATACTCAAATGGGTTACATAGTCGTCGATAGGGGATGGAGAACATCTAATATTGATGCCTGACTTCTCAGAAGGCTTGCTGCTTGTTTTTGCAGAGTGCATTCTCTGTATTCTCTGTAAAAAGAGACACTTTCACAAAACAGTGAAAGACAAGTGGTTATTCTGTTGAAGGACAGCCATCTACGTCTTTGCTGAAGAAGTTTGGTTGGTTTTGGTTTCAAAGAAGACATGTCATCTTGTCAAAATTCTGTTTGAGTGTTTAAAGGCTTTAAAGAAGAAAGAGAAATATTTAGACCATGAACATTCCTCCCTTGGTATTTTAGAAAACATTATAATTTGACCTCATGCAATGTTCATGTAGAAAAACATTTTTATGACTGCTGCATAAATCGTTAGCCATAGAACCATGCAGCTGAAATGCTATCCCTGAGTATCTGGTGGAGGGCTTGCTTTTATGTAAACTGAAGTTCTGTTGTGTTCTGTTGCTCTAAATTTAATGCTGTCACTGTGATCAGATGACACAAAATTACATATGATAATGCTGAGATGCTAAAAAAATAAAGCATATTTACCTAATATACTTAACATGACAAATTCTTTTTTTAATTTTCAGTCACTTTTCCAGTAGTTCCCATGGGTCCTTCGGTTGTTTGAAAAAAAATCACAGAAAACTGTGATCTTTCTATTTGCTGTGTCAATAGGACATGGCAACCTTGCAGTGCACTCGTGGGCTGTCACAACCAACAAACTGCCATCTTGTCATTCTGTCAGCAGAACGTAATCAGATTGAGGAAATAACATTATAGGCAGTGCTTTACATATGTAACTTAATTATCATGACAGAATCGCAGGATGTGGTGACACAGTAGACGATATTTAATTTAATGACAGCACCCTTTTCACGTAGGTAGCTATAAATACCCAGAAAGCATTAGTTAACCCACGACTGTGTTTTAAGTAGCTTATTAGATTTGTATCAGCAAACTGCATCACACCATAAAACAGCTGACACACGGATAATAACAATTATTATGTATAATGTTTGTTAGTATAAAGAGCAAAAATGTAGGCTAAGGAGTTATTTTATCTCTGGCAGTAAACCTCTGGGGCAGCAGGCTTGGGTGGTCAAGTCTAGTCTGCCGTAAAATCATTACACCTCTTAAATCGCTCAGCATGTGGTACTTATACGATATAGCTGGTTGTGAGTTTGAGTCTCACCTTGAGCAAGCTTTAGCAGCTCCTGAATTTCACCTCTGGGATCACTGAAGTGCTATCTTATGTCTTAGTTAGCCCATACGGACTCTGGAGGGTGGTGGACTTGTGTTACCCCACAAACTTTTGGCTTGGACTCAACCATCCTAACCACTAGCCAGTAGCTTACCCTGTTGATTCTCATATGATACTCCTATGATTTTAGCTATTAGATATTATATTGGGCTATATTTAGTGAGTTTCCTTTTTTCCAGTCTTGCAGAGATATGATACTGTATACAGTAAGGAACAGCAAAACAAACAAACCACACACAGAAAGGAAAAGCGGTCACAGAAAAAGAGACAGCAGGTGGCATTAATCTTACCTCCTCTGACATGCCTCTCTTCCTCCTCTCTGTGATGTTGTACCGGAGGCAGGAGAGTGACACAATGACAACACACACACACACGCTCGCGCGTGCACGCACACTGGCGTCCGGAGGTTGGGCATGTTCTGATAAAATATAATAAATTCCCACCTAATCCCCTTTTAACCCAATCTTTATACTGTGTGTACGTGTGTCTGTGCGTGTACGTGTTGCGTGTGTGCGTGTGTGTGCATGTGTGCCTGCCTGCGCTTGTATATATATACCTTTATGATAGTCTGAATTTTGCCTGCACACATTTGTGTGTGTGTGTGTGTGTGTGGGCGTGTTGTTTTACAGGCAACAGCGGGATTGCAGATTTCTCCACTGAGATGTTTGCCTTCTTAGTCGATGAAAAAAATCACACTCGTGTGTTTGTGTGTGTGTGTTTAATATTGCTATACTTTACAGGAAGTTAAATTCACACATCTCCCCCACTACCCATATTTTCTTTTCATCTTTAATGTGTGAAATTAATGTCCAGAACTAAATTTTACACTTTGGTTATTTCTGCTTCAATATCTAACACTCTTAAAGCTTTATGGGATGGTTGCCTTTTTAGTACAGCTGAAGCAAATAGCGCTTTGAAAGTTTAGAAAGATGGGATACCTAATTAGTATTATTCCATGGCCAGAAACAATACTATACAAACAATGGTTTGGCTGTACTATATGTTTTGACCCTTATAAAATTATAAAGGGTATTTGTGTGGCAATAAGGGCTATACTGTAGACTTAAGCATTAAAATATTTAGTGTAGAACTATCCAGAATGTCTACAGACATGAAATATGCCCATGTATTGATGCTTTGACCAGTCTCAGTCCACAAATTAGAATAATTTGCATATTTCTGTTCTCCTGGTGTGTGTCAATTGAAATGTGCCCGTTTTGATGTGGGTGTTTACGAGCAGGTACGTATTTCAATTTAGCATATTAATATACTGTATGTTCACATCTACAGTATAGTAATTAAATACCCAATTCACTTGCAGTACACTTTATTAATTGTTTTAGGCTTTTTTTAACCTCATTGGTTGGGTCAGGCCAACAACAGTCCCATTGGAAGCCTATTGCAATACCAGAAAGCAGGGCTGTGTTTAGTGTTTTATGTTCCAAAGAACATGCACAGAATACATTACACAGCAGTTTTCAGTTAGAAATGCAGACTGTAATTTGCATGCAAGCGTTTTGTGGGACAGCAGGTAGACAATTGGATAACTAGCAGAACAATGGATGGTCAGGCTGAAAAATAGCCACCTGTCTACCTGTCAGGCAAGTAGCCTGACAGGTAGACAGGTGGTTTTAATAAACTGATTTTGTACTTTTGGCCACAAGGTGGTAGGCTTGAGCAAAAAGGGTCACCACACTGCATGTGTGTGTGTGTGTGCCTGTAAGTGCCCTTTGTCCATCGTCTGCCTTGGATTCACATCAAAACACAAGGTTGGCTAAAAGTATAGTTTCTTTCATATTAACATTATGGTGAAAAGGCAAAACGCTACTTATGCTTGCTTACGCTAAAAACCCTGACCCAAACGTGAGGCTTTAAAATACGTATTAAATCAGATCAGAGATTTTACAAACCATGCCTTTATTAGTGACAGAAAGATAATGGGAGAGCGCAGGCCTTCTGGTTTACACACAATGAAAATGGTCTCCTTAAACACATACAGAAGACACACACACACACACAACAGGAGAGTGGAAGCATCTTGTCCTTGTCAGTCCAGTTAAACTGTTCACTCTCCCCTGTGACTGAGACAACACACACACACACACACACACACACACACAAACTCAGTGATGTTCTTGTCTTGATGTTGCAGTCTCGGTTGTGCTCTCTCTCTCTCTCTCACCCACACACACACACACACACACACACACACACACACACAGTCTATGCTGCTGTGTGTCTACCGCAGTAATATAGAAGGGGGAGAGAGTGACAGAGCGCCTGTATATGAGTGTGTAGCAGAGAGAGAGAGACTCGTCCCCTGTGAGCTGTGTCTGAGAGAAGTCCTTTTGGCCTGTCACTCCCAGTCAGCTGGTATTACAGCTCCTGTGTGTCACACACTGTCAGAGTCAAACCCCATGGGAGAGAGACTAATACTGCGTCCCATTACTGTCGCCCCTCTCCACTTGGCTCAACCCCTCAGTTTTGTTTAGTTTGTCCCGTTTTCACTCTGAATGGAGTCGCAGTGCCAATCTCTCCCTGAACAGAGAACTAAGAGGAGAAGACGTTTCCCAGAATGCACTGCGCATCTTTGCTCCGCAATACAAATCAATTGCAAAGATGGGTACCCGGCATCCATTTTATTATTTTCTTTCAAATTAAGCATTGAATTTTTTCTTTTTGATTAATAGATGGATTGATTGCTTTTTCTTTTAATGCGAATATCTTAGTTTGATGAATGTTCAACTGATAATCAAAAATACTTTTCATCTCGACTGATATAAATGTGTTGCCATAAATATATTGCTAAAGTGTAACAGTATTTTTAATGTTCCAGGGACTCCAGAGCAAACCAGGCTCCTAATAAATATTGGCTGTAGTAGCATCCTGTTTCCTATTGTTACTACCCCCCCCAAAAAACAGATTAAAAAGGATGTCAGCTATAAACATAAAGACAAAACGCTAAGACGGTAAGAAGAAAGAAAGAAGAGAGAGAGGAAGGAGGGACGGAAGGAGGGACAGAAGCAGAGGCGTGGTGGAACGGAGGGAGGGGCAGATAGAGAGGAGTAACTTAGTGAGGAGGAGCAGAAGTGCCCTAGAGGAGGTGTAATGAACAGTCAGAAAGATAGAGGCGAGAGAGGTGCATAGAGAGACAGTAAAAGTAATACTATGGGGTGTAAGTTACCTGAACAACTTCAGCCTGATTGATTTTGATTATTATTATTTTATTTGTGTCCATTCCTTGTTAATGACTCTTCAGTGTGATGCGATGTGTATCCCAGAATCCTATGGTTTTCTCTTATTTTTCTTCAGAATGGTTTTCTTCTTTTTTTCCTTATTTTTTCTGTAATTCTGTCCATATTTTGGTCTGTCTGCTCTCTCACACATCCAGGAGACACGATTAAGTTATCTGATGTGGTGAAACATTTTGTCTGTATCCCCTTTCTTTCCCAATCCATCTGGTCATATTCCCATCAATACAAAGTTTGCCTCCAAAACACTGCTAATAATAATACGGTCATATAAAATTATGGATAGTTGTCCATGGTGATAAGTTGTTGTCCATATTATCGTGTTACAGCGTCTCCTATTTGTGTCCGTTTTGTAGGCTATTGCAAAGTCCACCTGTAAGCTATTTCTGGAGCGGAGGAGAAAATACCCAAACCATATCAGAAAAGGGGAGGGTGGGTGGAAGGAGGAGAGAGAGAGAGAGAGTGGTGAAGAGCGAAAGAGAGATGGCTGAGCGCTGAATGGGCGGGTCGGCGCGCAGTGATTGGAAAATATTGGAGATGTGCGTGCTTAATCCGGTGATGGGGGGCCCCGTTATCCTCGGCGCGTGGGGGTGGGGTCTACCGGCGCACGGGGCGGGAGCATCGCTTGCTCGTGCGTGTCCGCTCGTTGCGAGCCTTTGTGTGTGAAACTAATATCTCACATATCAATAATTCACGCGCGAGAGCAGACGGACTCCCGCGCGCTATGTATTCTACTGCGCTGCGACTCGACCAGGGCCCCGCCGCTCCGCTACCGACCGTTACCGAGTGACGGGACGCAAATAGCCTAATAGAAAGCCCGTTGCAGAAGTTGAGACCTGGAAAGCGGTTGGAGAAAGTCACACTTGAGACTTACTGGAAGATTTTCCTAACGGGAGATCTGGACTACAGACGCTCCGGTTCACCTCAGTGACATCGTGAAGTCAGACTTTACCAAGCAAAAGCTCGAGGACCCGGTCGTTCATCGAGTCATAGTCTAGAAGAATCGGGGTAGGCGTCGGAAAATCTGGCAAAAACTTAATTCCTGCTTTAACGGAAAATAAATCCGCGGTGTTCTATAAGCTACAGTAGTTAAACAAGACCGAAGTCAGGCGTCCGTTCAGTATGTTGACATTGTGTCTGCTGAGTGCCGTGTGGCTCGTGGCGAGCCCGACCCGCGCTCAGAACGAGACGGAACCGATCGTCCTCGAGGGGAAGTGTCTCGTGGTCTGTGACTCCAACCCGACCTCGGACCCTACGGGCACGGCGCTCGGAATCTCTGTGCGTTCCGGCAGCGCAAAGGTGGCTTTCTCCGCCGTCAGGAACACCAACCACGAACCATCCGAGATGAGCAACAGGACCATGGTCATCTACTTTGACCAGGTAGGGGAAAAGTTTTAGTCTGGTCTGGTCTTGCAGATTTATTCTATTATTTTTATCTATTAGTCTTACCTATTCGTTTGGTGAAAGAAATATGGTAACTTTTTGCTATCTATTTTTCTAGTCGGATAGATGGTTTTAACAGTGGAAACAATTATAGACTAAAGGCCTAATTCCGTGACATTTTTATGAATTAAAAAAACGCGATAGTTTAACATGCATTTGCATTTCCAGACAAAGAGACAGGCACTGATGTCTATCTGAGAAGTTCGGAAAACCGGTGTGCCAAAGACGTTAGACAAACCATTATGAAAGATATATTGCTTTCTAGACCTGGGTTTGTGTAGTTTAATCTGAGATTAACATAGATAGCGGTGGATGAAACACACCCAAAGCCAGGACAAGGTGGGCTAGGTGGGTTGCTCATCGTGAAGCTGGATATGAACAAAGCGCACTATAGAACCCAGGACATTCAGGAGGGTTAAACCGGAGCCGACATCTATTTTATGTTTCTGAAGAACAATTTGCTACATCACTAAAGTGGGAAGAGTAAATCTTAAATCTTTTGAATATTTAAACTTTTGAGCTGACAAAATGGGACATGGAAACTGACATCTCGCCAAATAATTTAGTAACAGCAGGTTGCAAGGGCGAGGTCCTCTCCGGGTGTCGTTAAAGGTTAATTTCCTTCAATCGGCCATTCAATTACTTGCCATAGTCCGTCTCCACCCCGCCTTGTGCCCATAAAACCAGACATTTGGCTGCAGAAACGCATAATAGAAAATTCAATTTGAAAGACGGATTAAGTTCCTTTCCAAGTTCTGACCGAAAATTCCAGCACTAATTTAAGTGGCTACTTAATGTTATACATGTAGTTTATTTTATTCTTAATTAAATTCTGCTGCATGCATCACGTTTTTTGCACGCAAACACTGCAAAACAAGACACAGAGTAGCATAGACTATAGGTTAGCCTTCCCTTAGATAGGAATTTAATTGATGTTTCCTTCACCCCATCATTTGCTTTATCTCTGTTTTTTTCTTTCAGATCCTGGTAAATATCGGAAAGAATTTTGACGAGGAGCGAAGTAATTTCATCGCACCGCGCAAAGGGATTTACAGTTTTAACTTTCACGTAGTGAAAGTGTACAACCGCCAAACCATACAGGTCAGTGTGTGCGTGTGCGTGTGTGTGTGCGTGTGTTTGTGTGCGTGTCTGGCCGATCGGGGAGGACAGAGGGAGGGTATGAGCAGGGCGGGCAAAGTGCTTTCTGCTCATAAAAGTTGAATATCACCAGTAAATTCAAAACGGTTCCCACCAGAAATCATTTGTAGATGTTTGAGATGTCTTTTCCACGAGACAACGGCGGGAGGCGTTTACAGATGAAAGGCAGCCGCCCTCCAGCCGGCCGAATCGATAAGCTAGCAGAGCCAAATGGGAGCCCGTGTCAGCGGGTCAGTTGAGTCGGAGAGACAGCGACTGACCGGTCTTTAACGTTTATTTAATTATTATTACCTATACGTAACGATTGTTTTTATTATGCACACCAGAACTCACTCTCTCCCTCTGTCTCTCTGTCTCTCTGTCTCTCTGTCTCTCTCGCTCTCTCTCTCTCTCTCTCTCTCTCTCTCTCTCTCTCTCTCTCTCTTTCTTTCTTACAAACATA
>JAODLI010001322.1:0-11330 GCA_027575585.1 Percopsis omiscomaycus | reverse complement strand
GTACAAAGAGACAAGGGAGCAAAGCAGGAAAAAAAAGGAAACGAGGGAAGGTGAAAAACAGTGTGAGGGGGGGGGGGGGTTTGCGTTGCGCCAAGGACTTGCAAAGCAGAGAAAGAGAGATCTTGCCTTAGAGAAGAAATAAGAGGGCATCTGAGGGTCAAAGAGACACAACAGAGACGGTTGGAAAAGGTTGGAAAATTGGCAAAAGAGAGAGCGTTAACACAAAGCACAGACTGTTGGGGAAAAAGAGGTACAGATGCTGGAGACATATATTGTAATAATAATAATAATAATAATAATTGGTTAGCAGTTAATCACCATTCATACCTCAAGCAATGCTCGTTCATTCCATTTTGACATCGCCTTTTCATTACGTGATTTGTTAACTCGCAGAGCGCCTTGAAGCAAGAGGATTTTCTAATCCATTACCTCCCAGTTTAGCCGTAATTAGAATCCCCCCCCCGCTCACTCTTCCCTCCGATGTAAATTGTACTTGTGACCCAAGTGTTGGTCTGCCTGCACTGCCTGCCTTGTTCATCAGCCAAGTGACCTTGGTTGTATCGCGCTCCACAGCCCTGCTGCAAGCCTAGCTTATGCCATAGCACCACGCTCTAGCCAAACCTTGTTCAAATACGACAAGTACCCCGCGGAGCCAAACATTAGCGCACAATAGTGTACGTCTGATGCTTGTCTGCGTGAGTGTGGGTTTAATTATTTATCTATGCACCTGTTAAAGAAAGAAAAACTCTAAACTAGATTTGTGCCTGGAATTACCCTTGTGGCTGAAACTGCTGAGGTTGATTCCCTGCCCTGTAAATGTTTCTAACCTGCGTTCTCATGATTGTGGTTTTCCTATTTTGACTTCAGTGTTGTCTGTATGTATTTGGGATTTAATTGTCTATTGTGGAAATAGAAAAAGAGATTTTTTTAATCTCAAGAGCTTTCCCTGGGTGAATAAAGGTTTACATACATACATACACAACCCTCCCCAGGCCGCACCCCTCTCCACCCCTCCCCGTACAGCAATGTGCACTATTTCAACCTTGTCGCACAAGTCTAGCACAAGCTGACGTCTCTGTCTCGTCTCTGTCTCGTCTCTGTCTCGTCTCTGTCTCGTCACGTCCACCCGTGTCTGCCTCACCCGTGACTTCTCCTCCAGCTTGGTCATCATGATGATGTTGGCCGTGTGCTGCTCCCAAACCAGCCTCCAGAAGTCGCAGAAGGTCTCCGGCAGGGAGCCCTGCGTGGCTATGTAGGCGTTCTGCCGGCGGTAGCCGTCTACGTAGTTGGCATTGATGTAGTCGCTGCCTGGGACACCTGGGGAGGGGGAGGGGGAGGGAGAACAGGGGGGATTGCGTCATTCAATCTTTTCAGACGTTTTCAGACATGAAAAGACATGAAACATATCTTGAACATAAACATGGGTGAAACAGCAGCCTACATAGGAAAATAAACATATACTGTATATCGAACACAAACATGTCTTACACGTCTTACAAATAAATGTAATAAAAATATAATGAAATACATCTGAGCCCCTAATCGCTCTCTCGCTGGCTGTTCTATCATGACAACGCCTTTCCACGGCCACATTTTGAATGTCTGATGAATGAGCACATCACAACCCAACAATCCCGGCGCACTCCAAATTTATTTGACAGACGGGGCCGACCGCGTTTCACACTGAGCACAATCTCTGGATTATGTTCCCTCCAAAACAAAAGCGCGAGGCTCATCCGAGGTCACGGAGGGAGGCTTAGCGTTTCGGCAAGGCCCAGTGTCGCTTGGTGTTTTGATTATTCGGCTGTCTTGCCTTATAATACGCTGCTAAGGCGATCAGGCGCCTAATCTGAGCGCATCTGAACATGTGGCGTCGAGCGGCGGTGTCACTGTGAGGCGCGTCGTCTGACAGTTTGAGTCATAGTTGGCCCTGTTCGTCCGCGGCCTAATACCGTAATCCTAAAAATCGCTGAGTCAGAGTTTACACACACACACACACACACACAGGGGAATAGCACATGTTCAAATGACAGAGGGGCGTTTCATATGGTGTTTTAAACGGGGCGGCGACAGGCGGTGTATATCGGGGGGGCCTCTAACATGCCCGGTGGTTAAAGACCGCCTGACTGTAAAGGCTTTAATGTGCTGCAACGTAATTGCAAGGGAGAGCGGGAGCAAGCGCTGTGTTGTTATGAGATAAAACACACACACACACACACCCCGTGGGATTGCCAGTGTGTGTGTGTGTGTGTGTGTGTGTGTGCATATACCTGTATGTCTACGTGTGCATGCATATATACTGTATATTCATACGTTGTGTTATACATATTTAAGTGTGCGTATGTGTTCTGAAGCGTGCGTATATTTTCTAAGCTTTATAGAGAAAGACCAGGGCTGCCAGGGCTCCGGGACAGGCGGGGGTGGAGGGGCTCCTCACACATGCTCTGCCCAGATAAGACTCCTCTGTTTAGGGGCCTGGCCTCCCACAGCCTCCCTCCACACTGGAGCTGCCAGTTACCTTGCCTCAGGTCTGAAGTGGGAGAGTTAGCTTCACCGCACACCAAGACACCCAACCAAGAGGAAAATGGAAAACCGGAAAGAAAAAGAAAAGAAAAAAAACCCTGCAGTGTTGTTGTTGTTCTTCTTCTTCTCTTCTCGCTTTACAACCGGCCAAGAGGTGAACGTCCCCCTATAGTGGACGTACTGCTAAAGTGCAGTACTGTATGCCTAAACGTAGCGTACGAATGATCGGTGGCATATATGTTGACTGGAGCACGGAGAATCCGCGACTTGGTTCCAGCCCAGCTTGAACGTAGCAGAGCAGAAGGCTGGGAGGCTATGGCAGGCACTAATGGGTGAACAGCGTGGGTGCAGAGTATCAGTCTGACACCAGGCACAGCGGCGTGTCTTCTACCAACCGGCTGATCATAAACACACAAATCTGTACAGTATATGTTCATAAACACACATATCTGTGCAGTATATGGTCATACACACACATATCTGTGCAGTATATGGTCATACACACACAAATACCTAAAGTATATGGTCATAAACACAAAAATGGTCATAAACACACAAATACATATATAAACATTAACTTATGGAGACTTTTTAAAACAACTTAAAGCCCCTACGGACAGTATTTAAAAAATGTTCATGAAGTGTAATGAAACCTTTTTTTGACAGGTTTGTTGTTTCAATTTTAAAAGTCTCCATAAGTTTAGTTAAATACCATAATTCAAGATATTTGATGATGATGATGAATGTTGAGCTGAAAATATTCCTATATAATATACATTGATATAAATAAGTACAAGTATACAAAGCATGCACATACACACAGAGAGTCTTACCATCAATACTGGAAAGTATAACCCTGGAGTGGTCATAGGCAATGACGTTAGCGTAGCGGTTCTTTGGCTTGTTGACCTCCAGGTTGGAGTTCTCCCAGGTGAACTGTTGCCCGGGGTCAATGGACTGCAAGACAGAGGGGTCAAAGGTCAATGGAATGTACCACAGTGTAATGAGGCTGAGTATTTGCAAGCACAAGTGCAGAACGAAGACTCGGAAGCGAGAGTTTGAGCAAGAAAGAAAAGCATGTTTAATACAAAACGGCGTAGAAACAGCAATCCAAAAAACGGAGATGGTACAAAACAGCACAATCAATCACTGACAACCCCCTCATCCACTCTCCCGCTTAAATAGCCACAGAAAGAAATCTCCATGAACTGTAACTGTAAAAAAAGTAAGATGTCGAACAAATTGAGAGCAGAGCTGCCTCTAGCAGTGCTAAAACCCTGGAAGAACTGTAGAACTGAGCTTTAAGGTGCTCAAAAAAAAGAAAAAAAAAAAAGAGAAAGATGTAGCCTGCCATTGATGTTGTTAACTCTTTAGACTTGCCCCAAGGTCGCCAAAGCAATTCATCTCTAAATGGAGCAGAATTGGGCAACACCCTTGATGAGAGCTTAGAGGGCAATATCTCTGCAACAAAACAGCACAATTAAAAACACAACACAAGATTGAGAGTTAACAAGGCCATATCGAAGTGGACAAGGATTTAGGAAGCCATTTCAGGAAGAAAAATTATGCTTTCAACATAAAACCAGAGAAGCAGCAAACGATTCTAAAAATGCGATAAATTCCTCTGGGAGCGAAAAAGGATGGTTGTGTTGGACCACATTAGGATCCCGGAGGGTAATTACAGTACAGACCATTGCAGTTAGCTGGGGCCTGTAGACGTGAGGTCATTACCCGGCTGCCAATGACTATGGCACAAAGGAGGGTAGTAGAGCCAGAGCAATTTAGCCATTCTGAATATTTTACGACTCACAATTATGGCGGGGTGAGGGCAGCCGGAAAAAGAGAAATGGGAGGGGAGAAGGGCTTCGAACCCCCCACCGCAATTCCATGTGGCGACCCTCCCTCCTCTCTCTCCCGCTGCTTTCTTCGCCGTCTCCTCTGTGGCGTGGGACACGTTTTGCTGCTCGCGTAGCCTTGTACGGTCTGTATTTCTCTCACCCACAACATGTGCCTCTCTCTCTCTGGTAGCCAATTAGAGCCCCGTCTTGTCAGAAGGCTTTACCCAGAGGCCATTGGTGTAAACAGATTTTTCAAATGAAAAAAAACCCTACTCTGTTTACCCCTTTAATAGCTCTCTGTGGAGCATTTTGTAATAGTGGCACTGTTTGTGACATATTGTAGCCAGCACGCTCAGCGGTTTTTACTAATGTTTTGTTTTGGTGAAATTATTCAGGCCTTCGGTTCAGCACAATGTGCTCCGGAAAACATTGTTATCTCCAAGCAAATGCCCGCTTCTTCATGTTTCACATTATGTTTTATGCAAGTTCAAGAAAACGTATCAAGATGCTGTTTTTCTGCTTGTCTTACTTTCCCTATCTCTCCGTTATTCAGTTCACAGTCTATTCCTCTTTAATTTGATCAGTTTATCCGCTACAACTCTCTTTCTCCACCACGGCCTGGAAATGGGGGTCTGATAACCATCGAGGCTGGGAGCGAACTTTCTTTGAGCTCATAATGTCAATTTCCCTGACTGGAAGACTTAATTCAATACACACACTCTTTATAGATAACCGCATATAGACAGGAGGTGGTGAGGGGGAGAGTTGAAAAGGGTCTTTTGTATAGAATACTCAAAATACCACTGAAACACATGAAGACAACTTAACAAGTTGTAAACAACAGATGCACATAAAAAGAGTTTACCGAGGTGACGTGAATTCATTAAAACCCTATATGCAATTTATGGTGTTACATACTTACAGGAATCAAATAAGTCTCATTCCAATGTATCATTCCAAATTAGAAATGTATTTATATACATATTTTGGTATTTCTCTGTACCGGGCTGTACTTGGGCAGGGCTATTCTGGACGTTTGCTGATAAAGAAGTCAGTCCTGCTTTTTTCCACTCAAATATTGGTGGATTATTACCTTTGTTACAATTTACTATTTCAATTATACTTCTCAGGCCCCTTAAAGATGTATTTTGATCTCTAATATATTTCACTTACTGAAATGATTAAGAAACATTACATTACCACATTTTCAGAGTGTGAACATCTACAGTCATACCTCGTACTCTTGAGAGAACTTCAGGTTGTCGTTTGCCTTCAGGCGCTCCATGTGATCAGCCAGCTCAGAGATAGGGACAGGTGGGTGACTCGCCATGCCTGCAGAGAACACAACAGAAATAGAATAAGGAAATGTCTATTTCAGATAAATGTAGAGCTGAACTGTTTCTGAAATGTTAAGTGTTAGGATTCTGAGAGGAGGTTTTTGTTTAGTTTTCTGTGCATGGCCATTAACGCAAATCAAAATGGAGGAAGTGTTTCTTGTTAAAACAATTTCTCTCCAGACATACAAGAAGGAACAATGTGCGTATACTGTAAAATAAAAAAAGACCTTGACACAGGCAGTTAAAATATTTAAAAGACATAGAATTTGTGTATTTTAAGATGACGTATTTTTGGAGCATTTCAGTAGCATTTGGATGAAAAGGTTACATTGTCGCTTTTATTCTGTATGGGATGAAATGAACCGTGTTAGCTTTCCTGGCAATGTGCAAACAAAGAAGGAAAGAAACAAAGAAACCACGAAAGAATGAATGAAAGAAAGAAGAAAAGGGGGCTCTGGGGGGTGGACTGAGGCCCACTAACTTGACAAACGTCGATAACCACGGTACACTGACACACGGTAGGCTGGAAAAAGGAAATAACGGCAGGATTAATGTGTGGTCGGATCAACAGAAGGGCAACTGACATGAGGCTGAAGCCAAACGACCAACCGCAATCTCTGTGTGTGCATGTGTGTGCTCGGTAGTGTACCTGCAGTCTGGAAGTTAATTCTGCGGAGCTCCACGGGATCGGTGGGATGGTGAGACGACATGGCCTTGCTGCAAGGAAAGCTGCCCTTTCTTCCCTCAGCCTCGGCCCTTTTCCTGTAAATACACACACACACACGCACACACACCGCCACACACTCTTCATAATAGGACCCATCGTGGCACACCTGCTGCCTGCCAGTGACGGATACATACTATGCCTTTTAAAGGGCAAAAAACAAGCAGTGCTATTCACAGCGAAATTACCATGTAATCTTGAAAGGAAACGAAAGAGTATTGATATAGGCGCGTGTTGATATTATGAGCGTACAGGCTTTTCTAAGCAGCAACAGGTGCGCTGTGGAAAGTGCTAGGCAAAGTAAATGGTAATAGCTAATAGAGGTTTTGTTTACCTGTCGGGTTTGCTGGATTCAAACGAGACGTTGCAGCAGAAAGAGGAAATATGGAGATATTATTATTAGTACCCGGTTTGAAAAATGTAAGAGACTAAAGTACCACTACTGTATTATTTCGGTATTCTGTTCATTCTTGGACTCATATATGATTAGCACATATATGATTAGCCCCACAATATTGACAATAATAATACTCCTAATTCTTCATTCTACAATGTAAATAACATTTATGTGTACATAAATATTAGTATATATTATATATAATAAACTGTATATACTGTATAGTAGGGACGGGAATCGGCAGGGACCTCACGATTCAATATTACAGCGATTTTTGAGTGCCGATACGATATGTATGTGTGCATTGCGGTTCTGTAGATATTGCGATACGATATTAAGATTTTTTTTGTGTGGAAACGTAGTGTTTCCATATGTTGGCTTTGAAATGAGGGGGTTCGGGTTTTACAGATCCGTCTGCATCTGCCATTGTTGTCGTTGTTTTATGACCATGAACAGAACAGAATGTAGTTGATGCAAATAGACGATTGGACAATACCATTAATTCACTCCCACTAAGATTACATTAACTTTTTTTCTGTCAGCCTGACGATATAAAAATTGCGGAAGCACAGTATCGCGATACTCACGTGACTCACGTCGACCCCCCCCCCCCCATCCCCCCCCCCCATCCCTACTGTATAGTATATAAATATACTGTATATTTATACACATTTGATATACATTTGATCAATGCTAGTCCTTGTAAAAGTTTTTCTAATATCTTACAGTATATATATTTGTTATACTTTATACTTTTGATACATTGATACATAATTTGTATATTTTGTGTCTGCTTGTCTGTCTGTTTACTGCAATGCACAAATCTCAAATTCAACAACAACAACAACAACAACAACAAAGTGATCCCCCCCCCCTCCCCCGTCCTCATTTGTTCTGCTCTCACCTCTTGAAGAGGAGAATGGCAATGACGATGCAGACGATGAAGATGACAGCCAGCACGGGCCCTACAACCCACAGTAGCCCCTCCTCCTCGTCCACTATTGGCTGGGGGTCCACGTCGGACGAGGTCACGGGGTCAGAGTAGGGGCTGGTGGAAAACATGGGCTGCAGGAAGGAACGCACCGCATAGAGAGCTCATGAATCCTGGGTGTGTGTGTGTGTGTGTGTGTGTGTGTGTGTGTGTGTGTGTGTGTGTGTGTGTGTGTGTGTGTCTCGAAAACATATGATAGTCTGCGCGCGGATGTGTTTGTGTGTACGTCTCACTCACGTTCTCAGACAGGTCGAGCATCGCGAGCACGAAGAACACGTATTCCTGCCCGTTCTGGAGCGGCCGGTTGCGGAAGTCGCCATAGTTACGGCCATCGCCGAGCGTGAACTCCAGGGGGAGGGTCTTAAAATGAGCGGTGACATAGGCCCTGGAATCTGATTGGCTGGCCTGCCTGCGAACACGAAGCGCTCGACTGATGCTGGTCCTGTTGATTTCTTTCAGGAGCTGTGGAGGAGGAGGCCAAGATTTGACTATAAATCCCTGTCGAGTTAAACCTCTAGGTTAAAAATGTCACCCTGGTTCTCTGATAACGAGATACAGAGCAAACGTCTGAAAGAAGTGTAACATCAAATCATTGGTGTGTTGCCAGAAAGTGAAATAAATTCTTGCAATTATAAAAATCTTTGAGAAATGACATGCTACATTTTTGCTCCAAACAAAATAGTGTCATCAGTGATAAACCAATACCACAGGGCGCTGATATCCAGCAATGCTAATGTCTCTCGCTTCCCCCCTGAAAACTATTCATCAATGGAATGGCTGACACATTTATCCACTGAGGCAACGAGAGCCATCCAAACTCTATCGAAACTAATTTCAAACACATGATT
This sequence comes from Percopsis omiscomaycus, assembly GCA_027575585.1. Classification (NCBI taxonomy): domain Eukaryota; kingdom Metazoa; phylum Chordata; class Actinopteri; order Percopsiformes; family Percopsidae; genus Percopsis; species Percopsis omiscomaycus. The sequence goes on along the minus strand of JAODLI010001322.1, from coordinate 2,672 downwards.
ACTTGTGCCTTTAGGTCAATACGGTGATGACAATGATGAAGACTTTAGCGTGAGGGGGAGAAGGGTTAGATGTGAAATCGCACAGGGAGAGCACAGTTGAACAGACAGGCACAGAGCCCCGTTAGAATGCCTAAATGTAATGTTCTCAGGGCCGGAATAGCTTGACTGATTATAACAGCACAGCAACTGCAATTATACTTTAGAATGTATTAGTCAGCACGAGCGGCCATGTTGACACACAGCTTTGCGCCCATTTCAAAAGACATAATGCCACGTCTTTTACAAGGACTTATGGAGGGAAGCCATACAGAATCTCACTTGCGTGTTAGAACTGCTGACACCAAGGCTGTTTTGAGTTTGGGTCTGAGGAACAAGATATCAGAGGAGACAACTGCTTGGATAAAAGCACTTTTCAGGAAGTAAGATGACTCATTTTACTAACATTGAACTCTTAAATTACAACCCCAGTGTCCCTTATTCTTTCATTCCGCATTTCCAGCAACAGTCAATAGAGTTATCACGCCTGCAATGCTGGGCAGGCCAGCTATCGCTGCACATTATTGCCATGGTGCAATGTTCAACAGCTCTATTAGAATTTGATCTTCAGTGTAATTCAGTGTTTTCTGTCATTTTCAGCCAGCCAACATTCACTATGTATCAACAAATGTTGAATGAATAGCTTTACACTATGATCCTGAACTTTATTCAGGAACTGCACTCTAGAATAAACCTAATCTTATCCAGCTTTACTGTCAACATTAGTATTTATTACTATCACTATAATTACAATTGGGTCATTTAGCGGACGCTACATAAAAGCGTCTTCACTGAGCAGATAGGCTTAAGGCAGCTTGCTCAAGGACACTTATAGTTGGGCCAACGCCGGGGCTCGAACACACAGACCACTAGACTATCCTGCCCCAAGGAACAATACTTTTACTATTTACTGTACTACAAAGTATTATTATGTTATCATTCATGCCTTGGCATGTCAAACTAACCATTTTCTTTACCAATTGTATTTAAGTTTTTGTTTAAGTTTTTTCAATTTAAATTTTTTATCTTAACTGTCTTTTTATTTGTTATTTACTTTATCTTATTTGTAATGCACTTTGAATTGCCACTAAGTATGAAATGTGCTGCCTTGCCTTTACTAGAATCATCCCTGAACTCTGGCATGTCTCACCTCATCCAGGTTCATCTGGTCGGGGTCCTCAAAGGGATTCAGGAACTTCCCTCCTCTCTGCTTCTTCAGGGGAACCACAACCACATAGTAGCCCCTGGCGGGAAAACACAAGCACAAGCGAGCGTGAGGCGGGAGGATGTTTTCCACAACGTAGACACCTTCATCACGCCGCTTGTCCTTGGAGGAAGTATTTGCTGGAGGAAGATCAATACTATAGTTGGCAGGGTTCTGCCTTATCTAGGATTGTCAGCAGGGAATTAGCTTGTTAATACAGAGCTCATTCTGGACGTTAGCAAAAAAGAAACAACAACAACAATGACTGTTGAAGAACTGTCCGTAAAGAACCTGCTATGAACAGGGGATGTGTCTCAGAAGATAGAGTTGAAAAATTTCAAATGGAGTTAAAAATGTAGCGCTCATGGTCAGAACTAATGCAAGCTTGAAACTCAAAGCTGTTTGTTTCTTGCACATCACCTCTGTTTTGCAGAACTACTTACGTATAGCTTTGCTAGGACTTGGTTATGTGAAATTTGAACTACCATTTAGTTAATACAACCCTTACATGCCAAAGAAATCTAGCTAGGTCGTTCAATTTCCATTAGCCTGATATCCTAAACATTACGAACCGATTAGGCCTATCTGGAAACTGGAAATACTTCTCTCAGCTGTCGGCAGAAGTGTTCAGTGATCTACGGTCCCCCAGGGTCCACTGTGACCTGGTTTGAAGGCCCTACTCTGTATAACTGTATTTTTCATAAAATGTAGAATAACAAGATTTGATGTGTGGTGGGGACAACCGGCTGGCCGATGTCATCGTTATCAACCCATAAAGTTCACGTAAAGTTCATGTAATGTGGGCGCACAACCCACTTATGAGGTTCACAGTGTAATTAATGTGTATGGTGACATTAAATCTACCCCTCAATTGCATTATAGTGCCCCCAGAACCCTACATTTCCATCTACAGCCATGGAAAACATTAATAGACCACTGCATATTCTTGTAAATATAATAATATAAATATAAAGATAAAAAAAATTAAAAAAAGAATATATTTAATAATTTCTCCTTCCCATCATCACCCGCCCGTCCTCACCTGACTTTGGTCGTAGTCTGCACGGCCGGTAGCTGAACCGTCACCATACCGTCTGCGTTCGTCTTCCCTACCAGAGTGGGCTTGGTCTTCAGGATGTCTGGGGCGGTGGTGGCCGTCACGCGGTGCTGCAGTCCACCGGCGCTGTTGGCCCGGTTGGTGAGCAGGAAGGAGTACTGTGTGTCGGGCTCCAGGCCCGTGATCAACTTCTGGGTCAGCTTGCTGTCCACTTCCACAGACTGGCCTTTACCGTACAGAATCTGGACCAACAAACGTACCTCAAGATCTTCCTTCTTTATGTATCGTTATATATACTAGGGGTGTAACGGTTCTCCAAATCCACAGTTGGTGGGGGGAGGGGGGGGGGGTGAATTAGCCGAGAGAAAAAGTCTC
>JAODLI010001321.1:0-11333 GCA_027575585.1 Percopsis omiscomaycus | reverse complement strand
TGTGTTAGAGAGAGAGAGAGAGAGAGAGAGAGAGAGAGAGAGAGAGAGAGAGAGAGAGAGAGAGAGAGAGAGAGAGACTGGAACAGAGGCGGCAGTACAGAAGCATGGACTAATATGGCAAAAAAGAGGCGAGAGAGAAGACAGCCGGGAAGGAGAGACCCTTTCTCTCCTTCCCGGCAGGGCCAGCACAACGAGAAGGCGAGGTGGGGTAGGACGGCGGGTCGGCCTGCGGCTGTTAGATTGAGTACTGTGTTTGGAACCGGTCAGTAAGATTCAGCCAGGAGAGTAAAAAGTGTCAGTGTGTTTAGAGTTGTCTATATTGAATCAAATCCTTTTGGAAGGAGCCCTTGAGGTTTTCCAGCCCTCTCTCAGACCTGACCTAACCAACGCAGACAAAATAAGTTTTGTTCTTTTCTCTCTCTCTCACAGTCACGTTCTCTGAATCGGTTTTTATTTTTAATTTTTTTTAAATTGCACCTAATTATTCTCAGTGTAGCTGGGGTGATTACTTTGATGAAGGAGACCACAGTGCACTGCAGTCAAATCTCTCTCCCTCGCTCAGCCTTTCTCATAAGGCTTGTGAGGGCGCGTCGCCAACTTAATTTAAGGTTTAATGCCTTCAGTCGTCTCCCGTTTATAAATAACTGCCGACCCGCTTGCGAGCGAAAAACAGCAATAAGGAGTGCTGTTCCAATTGGACCCTGGCCTCTTCCCACTGGCCATTGTTTTCTCCCCTTCCCGCGACCCGTCTTAACCGTCCAAAACGGCCTCCCTGTCGACATTAACGAGTGGGCTCGGCCTGGTGTGTCTGATGAGGCCAGCTGCAGAGGTAAACGACCCATCTGTATCTAAATGATGTAATTACTTCTAAAAGCACAGCCACAGATCAGTATCACTGCCGTCGAGCGTGGTGACAATGTGAGAGGTCACCTTCACCGAGCGAGAGTGAGTTTCCACTCAGCTGGACTCCTCTGAGACCCGCGATGGAGCTGTGGAAGTGCCAATGTGTACCGGAATGTGTGTGCTGTGTGTGTGTGTGTTCTGCGTGTGGGGGGTTCTGTGTCACGGTGAAATGTGCCTTTTAGCCGGCTCAGGCTGGTGTTCTTCTTAACTGTGCTGCCAGGTCCACAAAGGAAAGAAGGAGCTAGTGGAACGTGGTGTGGCTGGTCTGAAGGAAATTGTGTCCTGCAACAACCTAAGGTGGACCACATGCTAGAAAGTGTGCATAGTCAGACAGTCTAAGCCCTGTCTGTGTGTAAGCACTGTTGGCGGCTGGAGTTTAGAGCTAAACGCTTATGGTCACATCTGAGCAGCTCACTTTCTCAGATTCCTTCGACAGACTCCTCTGCTCTCTCTCTGGAGAGGTGGCCTGACATCCTCTCCAGTTGCACCAACCCTCGGCACGCGCCACGAGCCCTGGTTCATCCTCACCACGAGAGCACTAATAGCAGCTTTGATCATGACAAGTGGACCACTTACGCTACGCTACTACAGCATAATCACTAGCTCTCATAACGTATGCCCTCACTGCACTCAACGGCGCAGATGGCTTTCTTAAGACGCTCTCCCTCGCTTTCTCTCTCTCAAACACACTCTCTACCAGCGTTGCTGCTGAACTTTTCCCATTACTTTCACTTCCAGGCCGCGCTCCGTGCACTGCTTCTTCAATGTATCCGCCCCTCCCTCCTCAGTGTGAAGGAAAGCGGTCAGGAGCAATAAAGCCACGACGTTCTCACCCCGCCTCCCTCTCTCCGTCTCTGTCTCGGAGGGGCCAGAGGTGAGACACCTGCCACAACGAGAGAGAAGACACATCGCACATCCTCGTGGCTCATTTGTCAAAGTTTAACAAATACAGGTGCACGCACACACACACACACACACACGCACACATGCACACACACAATATTACACTGGAGAGAGGTACTCACACGCCCCTTCCCTGTGAGAGGCGTTTGGTGCATGTGTGTCTATGTAAAGGAGCAGCTAGTCTTGACAAAGCCAGGCAAGAGGTGGCTGGGTTCACCTAATCACCCTGACTGAGTGGGAGGACAGGTATGGATCGGGGACAGGTAGGCGGAGGAGTTGGAGGAGAAGGATTAAATTCACACACTCCCGCTGCGTCTCTCTCTTTCTAGTGAATTCCTATTTCTCCCCTCCATATTTACTGTCTCTGTTCGGAGCTGTTAACTTGTTTAGGCAGGTCAACTATCGACAGTGAAACCTCGCCACAGCAGAGCAGTTATAATGACGGATGTTATACTGTATATGGGTGGATAAAAGCAGCTTTCCTTTCCTAGTGTGTTGATGTACAATTAGCTTAATGTGAAGATTAGCATGTAGTGAAAATATTTTAGCTATATATTATTATTATTATTATTATAATACGATATATGGACAATTCTAATTAGCATTGTTTAATATGTGATATCCACTGCGTGTAAAATAATGGAAGCTTATTTGAGCTTTATTCCTTCCCCTCTGCGACAGCCCTGTTTCTTTGATGCTCAGAAGAGACAAAGACACAAAGAAACATAAAATAATCCACATAGGTCTCATCAAAACTGGCAGGAGGTAATACAAATGTGTGCTTGTGTTTGTGTTAGCGTGGGCACACGCATGTGAGTGTGTGCTCGTGCCTGTGTAAGTGTTACAATGTAACAGTTCGTGCCTTCCTTCCCCGCTCAAGAAGGGTTCCAGTCCCTCCTTCTATTCCTTCTTTCGCCCTATTCCTTTATCCATGGGTGAAGCATGAGGCAAATATGTCCCACCTTTCCTTTATCCATAATAGATAGAAGGATGGTTCTCACATGCAGACAAAATGCCCTCCGCCCCCAACACCGCTGTTGCCAGGCTGACGCCCTCACAGAACTCTCCTAGTAAGAAGACGAGTTTTTCCTTGTTGGGGAGACTTTCAAAGTTATGGACTATTAGATGGTAACATTCTAGTTTTTCCTAGTTGTGTGTTATTTTGTGTTGTCAGAAGGGACCTGAAAGGGCTCATTTTGAAATCTGTCTAACATAATTCATTGTGTAAAGCACTCAAATGTCGCCCCCAGGTGTGATATCGTCTGTAGATTGTAACCAACTGTAGCTGACCTATCCTCCCACTCCCAGTCAGATAGCCCATCAACCACACAGAAACAGCTTAGCTCAAATCTGTCCAAAATGTAAGTATTAAGTGCAGTATGTGGTGGTATTTTGTACACTGGCTGTCTGGCTATGATCACTAGCCTGTACCTGGTCAGTGTTTTTCTCTGGACGTCAGTCACCATGGTAAGGTATTGTGGATGTGTACTGTCTTTTGAGTAAAACGTAGCATTTGAGCTTGTTTTTTAATACTCTCTCTCTCTATCTCTCTCATTTCCATTTATCTATTTCCTTTGGCCCCATCAAGCCATCACTGCCACCCTGTCTATTACACCCACAATTTTTGACTCTCCTCTCTCCCTCCTCTCTTCTCCTCACCTCTTACCAGGCAATTAGGAGAGACTGACAAGTACTGGAGAAGTGAAGAAAACAGAGATGCAGAAAACAGATGCGTAAAGAACGAGGGAGAAAATAGATGTGCCGAATGAGAGAGGAGCATTCACAAAGACAGGCATAAATAAATGAGGAACCGAGTTATAGCTCCCAGGTTGAAATACCTGCCACGCAAAACTCTTTTACTCTTATAATGGACAACATCGCGTGCTAATATGAAAACTAAATAAATCCATCTGCAGGTGCAAGATGTCAAAGGAAAGTGCTTACCTGCTCTCTCACACCCACATACACACACAAAAGGTCAACATGCTTTACATCTGAATGCAGCGCTGACAGCGTATTTGTGTTTATTGATAGATGAGCTAGAGTCAGAGCCAAATACTCCAAATAAGGATAGATGTCAGTTCAGTAAGTGCTACGTGTTGAGGGGTGGAACACACAGGGCCAGATGACCACAGCATAGGGCATTAGATGGCACTGGGTACTGTGGGGAAGCCAAAATACTACCGTCTGTTCAGCCTGTAAAGGCAAGTTTGATATTGACAATGATGAGATGAGGATGAAGGAGGTGATTTGTACTTGAGACTCAGAGGGTTCTAGAATAGATCTAGAAACTGGGTATGGTGTACTGGAGGTTAGTCAGGTGTATTCAGAAGAAGAACAAATCTACTGTCAGACCTTTGAAACAATATAATTTCCCTATTTCTGAATAGAGAGTAAGATGTCCTGTTTCTGGGCATGGGTGTGTATGTTTGTGTTTGCAGTACTGATCTATTTCTGAAAACACAGGAAGACACAACCCCTCAAAGGAACAAAATGCAACAGATCAGATGAGTCGTGCCTGTATGTGATGCGGTCATAAATTCTGAATGAAGTTGCTATTATTTCCTATAGCTCTAGGGAGAGATTAGCTCTATCCAAACAAGACGTTCACCCCAGGCAGTACACTGTGTGTGTGTGTGTGTGTATAATTGGAAATAACTGTCATGCTCACTGCCACGACTGATTCCCCCAACGCATATTATCCAGGTGACAACTCTGCCTCTGGCTCTCGTGTGACTTGCAGCCGTAGAACGCGAGTTTGAGCGGGGGACTTGAGTAGGGGAGGGCGGGGGGAGGGCAGAGGGAGGCGGTGTGCGTGCCCCCGCCTGCTCTGCCTGCTCCGCCTGCTCCGCCTTTGAGGTATTGTGTGTCATCTCTGTGCTCTCCACTGAAGCCGTCTGCTGAATAGTAATCAGTGACACCAGGAGGGGAGAGGGAGAGAGGATAGCCGAACGGGGAGAGGCGAGACACACAGAGAGGAGAGAGAGGAGGGAGGGAGGGAGGGAGGGAGGGAGGTGGAATGCCAAGCTGACAATCCTGCTGCATTATCTGCCTGGTGGTAGAGCAAGTGTGAAGGAGGGAGAGGAGAGGAAGGTTAGCTCTATTGGAAGATGCAGGCTGGGCTTCCAGGAGTATGATGTGCCAACGACTTGGGTAAGTGTGTGTGTACATTTGAGTGTACCTCTTTGAGCTGATGGTATCTGTCCATGGTCAGCCTATCTGGTGTCACGTAGCTTGTGCGTGTTGTCACGACTGTCTTTTTTTTTTCTTTTTTCTAATACGAGCTGATCCTAGACGGTTGGCTTCCGAGAGTTCACATGAGCACGTGCACACTCTCCAAGCTCCGTTGGCCCCGGCTGAAACATGCAAATAGAAAGGCGGGCGGACTGTCTGATTTTTATCTGGCTGACATTGACCGGCTCTTGCTGCTGCAAGGCTAACAGCTCTTCGTGTGTGTGTGTGTGTGTGTGTGTGTGTGTGTGTGTGTTAACACTGTTGCACTGCCCTTATGGCTGTTACTGATATTGGCCTTTCTAATGCACCAGCTGGTTGGTTGAACCAGAAGGTGAGGCACATGCACTGCGGTTGCCCAGTGGAGCACAGAACAGTGGTGGTAGTGCAGTCTTTTACTCTGGGTTGTCAGGGGCTCTTAGAGATGCTGCATGTATCCTCTGACCCAGATTCAAGGCACCGGTGGAACCTTTCATCACGCTACGCTGCCCAACTGCACCGTTTGCACGGGCTGCCGAGCATGCCGAGGGAACCGTCACCTTGAAGCTCCCCAATGGTGCCAGTTTTTCTTCTTTTTTCCCTCTACCCAATCCGGGTCGAGGCGCACAGCTGTAATTTTAATCTCCATTGCCGTGGCAACACGGATCCTTTTCACCAGCCTGTCGGAGCACCTGAATTGGCTGCGTCTCGGTTACCAACGTGCACCAGCGCTCGCACGGCTCATGAAGCGTGGCGCCGGGCCAGTATTTCCCAACGTCTGTTTAGAAATCTGTCCAGGGGTTCACCTCAGCTACCGAGGGGGGGGGGGGACAATGCGTTCCCGTGGCTTCATATGTCCAGCGAGCCTGGGTGTGGATAAAGGACGGGAGCCTAGTGGCTCACCACACCTCGGTGGTCAGCCCGAAGCCTTCGCAGACATCTGGCTCCCCCGGCAACGCGTCCTCATGGGTCCACGGAGGAAAAGCTATTACGCCTAGTGGATAGCATCATGTCCTACTCGTCAGAACATACCGGAAGTGGGATGGAGGGGATTGTAGACTACAAGTCATGGGTTTGGACCACTCATCGTGGCCTATATCGCTTTATTTAATGGCCCTTGACGATGCAGCCAACAAGGCTGTTAATGATTAGTTGGCCGGTAAAGAGGCTCATTAATAAAGCAGCCTGCAGTGCAGAGGAGTAATGGAAGGTGAACCTTGGGGTAAAGGCACACAATGCAAGTCAGGCTGTTTTTTATATATTCCATAACAACCTTTTGCACCAACATGACGTTAAGATTAACTAGAGTCCTGAAATTCTCCACGAATCCCATCTTTACCGGAACTATCTTTTTAAGTGTTTATTTACCGTTTTTCTTATCAGTATTTGTTGGCTCTGATTTAAACAGTCTGTCTCCCTGTCTAATGTTTAACTCTGTATTTTTGTATTGGTAATGCAAAAAACACTGCAGTCCTTTTTTCATGGAAGGGTTTTCTTTGCTAACCAAATGCCTGTCTCTCTCTCTCTCTCTAGCATTTTCAACTGGCTTTGATGGACTCCAGCCTATGCACTTTGTCCAAAGCTGAAAGTAAGTGGCACTGCTATAATTAGCATAGGCCAGAGGGATGATGTGTCACGCATTACTTGATTTAATTTAGCAGCACGTCATTGGCCGGTACAGCATATTGAAAGGCTGCAGAGAAATAGCTCTCTGCAGAGAGTTATTTCTACAGTGCAATTTTCCCTCTGTCGCTCGCTTCCTGGCTGACTCTGCCCTAGGCTGGGGTTGCCTAGGCGACAGCAGAAGGAGGGAGAGCCGGGAGTGCTTGCCTATACAAACACACTGAGAAAGCTCACCTCTCCGCACAACTCCCCCCACCCTCCCTTCCCATCTGTGGCCGTGCACCTTGCTGTTTTCAGTCTGCATCCAGCTCTGTAGATGTGTTTCCATAATATCTCGCTTTAAACTGTTTTTTTTTAAATACATTTCTCCTTTCCTTTTCTCCACAGTCCAGTTCCACATTGCTCATTTGTATGAGATTCAGGTAAGCCTTCAGTCCTTAGGTTGTCTCTTGTCAATGCACCTTTCTTTTGCAACCTCTATGTTGGAGTTTGTTTTTTGTTGACTCTTCCGAGGACCTTTTTAAGGTCCTGTGGCTTAAATGTGGAAGGAGATGGTTAGTGGTCATTTGTCTAGTGTTTTCATCCTGCAGTGCAAGGATTAGCGAGGGATAATAATCATTCCTTGCACGCACATTGCAAGCACGCACGCCAATGCACTCTATAACCAGTCGCTCTGGTAGACACAATGCTCTAACCCTCTTTTTCTTTCTTCAGTCTACTCCCTGTAAATTAATTTAATCCATACTATGCCTGTTGGAGGGTTATTGCTAAATACTGCAAGGCAAAGCTGACAATGAGGTCTCTGTAGGCTGTGGTTGCCAAGCAACAGTCATCAGCCCACCTATTTTTATTATTTATATACATTTTTATTATACTTTTATAGTATTATATTTGTACATGGGTGGTTGGTCTCTGTCGGTCAATGTTGACCGTAGGTGAGGCACTGAACATCTTGCTCAGTCTAGTCAAGGTATTCTGTCATTTAACAGGCTCTTATTTCTGCACTAACAAATTCTCACTTTTAGTTGTCGTTGATTCACTATTGGCATAGCTTGGTGTGATTTTAATTATTGAACTTGAAGCAACGCGCTCCTGCTAATATTCAATAAACCCGGCAAGCAGCTGAACCTCCCCAGCGCGGTGGTTAGCCATGCTGTGTTGCCTCAGTGGCGTGGCAGGGCCTTTCTGAATGGGTGCAGTCAACCACAGATATGAGGAAACAGATACTCATTTTGCTGGTTGTATGCAGTGGTTGGAATTTCTCTCAAAGATAACGTGAACTGTGAATTACACTACTTGCCCTCAGGCCAAAGGAGAGGGCCTCATTGATGATTTGTCCTGCGGTGAAAAGAAACCATGTCTAGGCCCTTATTTACATTTACAGCATTTAGGGTGATTATTGTGCATACGTTTTATAGTTCTGCCCTCAATGCCAGAAGCCCGTTTCCTTTTCAGTTGGAATAGGTGGAAGTAGGTGCTAGCCGTTGTGTGGTCTGCTTAGTGTTTGATGGTGTACTAGCTGTCCTTGGCTTTTTGGCACCAACACTGATCAATGATTTTTAATGTCCTGAAAGCTAGCAATGGTTGCTTTAGTTTACTGTGCCTTTTTTTTTTAAAGAAAAAAAGCAGCGTTCTCATTTCCCTGTTGAGACCGTTTTAATGAGGCTCCGCTAAAGAGGTCAAAGGTTTGCCTCTGACTCCACTGATTTGTTAATATCTGGCAGTTTTAAATGACTTTGGCTAAATTTGAATAATTCTTATTCTGCGAGCTAAACAGCATGACGAACAATGCTGGAAAGGCTAGCTATAACTGAGCTAGAACTATAACCAACGCGTCGTCCAATGCGTTTCCCACGTCTTGTCGGTTAACAAACGGTGATGTACGCTAGGACGTAGGGGTGGGGTAAGATGGCCAAAACCTTCATCACAGTATGTCATATATCATGTTAACAGTATTGCTATACATATTCCTTGATGGATAATCAATCATTGTAAATTAAATTATAGATTCAATGTCCCATGGTATAAACGGCAAAGGTATATTGCCCCTTCTAAGGAGGAACCTCAAAGTGACTCTTTGTCATTTATTGCTTCAGGTGTCAGTATTTAGCCTTAGGTGACTTTATAGCCCTCACACAGGAAGAGCCTGTGTGTGGACATGGGGGGTGGGGGGGTGGGTTGGTTATAAGAGTTTTGTCTGTGTTGGAGCTGATAAGAGGGCATTCACACACACACACACACACGATCAAACCCAAGGTCAACAAGGCCAGTACACAGTTTTGTTCACCGTTTTTAGAGCAGGCAGCTCAGGTTTCCCCGAATACAAAGCATGCACTGCCATACTCGCGCACGCACACACACTCTTAACCCGCCAGACATGTTGAGTCTGGTCTGTTCCCCTCTGACCCTTCCCCCTCGCGTGTGTACGTGTATGTCGGACTGGTCATTATAGTGGGTGTGAGGAGGTATTCAGACTCTTTGTTCGTCCGGAGAGACCATAAAACAAACACCGACCCTTCTGTCTGGCTTAAACCCTTCTCCCTGTCTCTCCCCTGTCTGGCTCTCGTCTCTGCTCTCCTTCTGCCCCACAGAAGAAGTACAGGGAGGCAAAAGAAGCCTACGAAAGTCTATTACAGACGGATAATCTTCCCGCACAAGTGAAGGCGACCACACTGCAACAACTTGGTGAGTGTTCCCCGCCAACCTTCAACTTGATACTTGTTGGCAGCTAGCTTGGCATAAATCACTCTTTGTTAATGAAATGTAACCTACTGACTATCAGAAGCGTAATGCGTCTTTTTAGACATTGGGATGTTTCCGTTGTTTTGAATGCCATGCCTGCCGCAGCGATAAGTTGACATGTCTCACTGAAACCGGGTGGCATGGTTCCTTTGGCTCAGTGTATTGTTGGTCTGGAGCAGTTATAGTGCCCGTGATATTGAACCATACGCCTTTTTTGTTGTTGCATAGCTGACTGTTAAAATGGCTTTCATAATAAATCCCATTGCATGAGTGTATATATAAAAAAAATTAAAACCAGAGAAACTGAAAATGACGCAGTAGTCTCTTAATTTTGTTATGCCCATATATTTTAATCAAGGCTAATACACAAACCTTTTGCATACAATTCTGACGGTTCTATTCATTCCATCTAGTGTGTTTGTGGGCCCCACCCCGGTCATAAAACCATTCCTCTTCTGTCCAGCCGGCGTTGTCATGGTGACCTGTGAGACACGCCACAGGTGTTGATGAGTGATGAATGGGAGGGGATGTGTGGTTGTGAGATTGTTTATTTTCAAAAGAAAAAGGTGTGTGCACTTGGGAAAAGGAGAGCAGGGATGAGTTGTTTGTTTTGTAGCGACTTGCTCACGTGGGACCTTTTTTAATGGGTAAGGAATACCTCTCCTCCCCCCAACCCCTTGTTATCACCCTCTCTTGTCCCTCCCTTTCTCCGGTTCCTCTGGGAGCCTCAAAAAGACGAGCCATTTGGTCCATTTAGGATGTGCATTTGCACATCACGGCAGCAGACACCCCAGTCCCTGACTGGCTCACTGCATATAAACCTGGGCCGCTCTGCTCCGCAGGCTGGATGCATCACACGGTGGAACAGCTCGGGGATAAAGGCACCAAGGACAGCTATGCCATCCAGTGTCTGCAGAAGTCTCTAGAAGCCGACCCGAACTCGGGCCAGTCCTGGTATTTCCTCGGCAGGTAAGGAGGGCGTGGGCGTGGGCACTCTGGAGGGCTAGGCTTGTACCGCTTGATGCTGATAAGCTCCAGAGGCAATTGCTCACTACATATCTGTCAGTGCACTGTGGTCTACACTGTAAAGCTCTTAAGTACACTGACTGATGGATGATTGAGCCCAGGTGTGTGTGTGTGTGTGCTTAGTCTACTGGTGGCACTGTGGTGCAGTTCTCGGCACCAGGGATGCATGCATGTTTGCATGTTCTCGCCATGTGGCTGCCCACTGCTCCTAAGTAGTTAGGCTGGGTCACATGCAGGGGACAATAAAGACTAATTTGACAAAGCTAGACTTGTCATTGGTTGGTACGTTCTTCCCAGTCAACCCAATAGGTTGGTGTTTTTTGTATATCATGTTTCGTTTTGTGTTTTTTCCTCCCTGGCAATACATACCCCTCAAGCCCTTGACATGACATTATATGGTTGTATATGGTTAATCTAAAACACTACAACAAGAACCTGTTGTTGCAATTCCTCTGAGAGACAAACGGGGCTTTGGTTTCCCCTGGGAGTAGCGAAGCAGAGGGAATAGGATGGCTTGTAGTGGATAGACGCACTGCTTTTCTGGGCCCCGCTTTTCCTTGGGTACTAAGGACTCTGTGTGCAAATTAGGCTTTTAGTTGTTGTTTATGGTGGTGTAGCCTAAAGGTCAAAGTATAGGGGCTGCAACAACAAATAGTTATCAATTAATTTCATTATCGATTAGTTGGTCTGTCAAGCACGCTGCTCGGAATTCTTCATCTTTAATAATTATGTTCTAATATTTACAGTGAATTTCTTTTCTTTTTATTCCTATTTCTTGGCTGTTCATGCAAGTTACGCTATTACTCCAAGTCAGTGGTTCTTAACCTGGGTTCGATCGAACCCCAGGTTTTTGGTGAGTCAGTCTTAGGGGTTCGGCGGAGGATAAGACACACCCGACTCATATGATTTGTGATGACACGCCCCCC
>JAODLI010001319.1:0-11337 GCA_027575585.1 Percopsis omiscomaycus | reverse complement strand
GTCAGCTGGGTGTTGGTCAGTCAGCTGACTGACAGCAGTGGGCAGACTACCGCGGCCTGCCAGAACTAACGCTACGCTTAATTTACAGGGACAAAAAACAATCCAACAGTATACTATCACAAACGGTGAATTAGTTCATCTGCTACTGTCTCTACGGATGGAGTAAATATTAAACCATATTTGTCATACAGTATTTATAGGTGAGATTAATAATTTGGTCGTAATTTGGATTCCCACTGGGAAACTGCTCATCTACTAAAAGAACAAAAGACATGAACAAAAGGAAAGAGAGACATTGAGAATATGCTCCTCCAACAGACGAATCTGGGATAACATGCTGTCATCACCAATGACCAGCAATAATTGGAATAAACCGTGTTTAGCACCGGGTTCTGTGACACAATCCTCTTCTGTCAGATATGTTGACGTTGTGAAGATCCCAGTGAGATTGGAAACTTGTGCGTGATCTTATTTCCTGCTTCCCAGCCTGGCATCTTATAAAATAGGATGTTGTCGCTTTTAATGTGTCCTAGAAAAGGATTATCACCTCTCCTTATTATCTCATTTTTCAGCAAAACTCCCACAAAAATCTAATGTTTGACATTTGTCATGGAAAACATTTTTTACCATTACCATGTGAAAGGTTTCATAAACAAACATTTATATTTTAAATTTGTTGTGTGAATAGTACGGACTATTTAAGCGTGGCCGGTGTTAAAAAGGCCTTTATACTGTTGGGGCAAGAAAATAGCTGTGGCAAATTCTGATGTTATTACTATCAAATGGAAGAAATCTGCTGATGAGGTTGATAGAAGTGTAGACAGTTTTTTCTACACATTACATCAGCAAATGGCAGACACCCTTTTGCTATGCTACCACACGTTATGGCCTAATTCTCAACTGTTATATAAATATAGGGAAATAACGGGATGGAAATCATACAGATTGTCGTGTGTGAGATGTAAGTGCCTATGGAAATGGCTTTAGATGGCAAAAACATTTATGACTAAATGCTTACCTTCAGGAAACTGTACATCTAGCTAACTACAGTATCTTATTAATCACATGTGCATGCGTTAAGCCTTATCTGGGATTTGAAACTAACCATAGTGCTAATCAATTGATCATTCACTCCAGCACTCCGGAGCTCAGCAATAGCCTGCGGCAGATGTTGTGGTGAACATAACCCATGGAGCACCCTTTCCCGCCCATCTCTAAACACCTGGTTTTGACGGGAGGAGGCTACAGTGGGGATTTGATGGCTGGCAGCCATCTGCATCCTGATTTACCCTGGCTCATGCTGAAGCATGGTGACATGGCACGTCCCCATAGCGCCTGGGAACCTTCTCTAATTGATATTGCCACCGCATCCTTCCTGCTGTGTCTCTGCTCGTGTTCCTCATTCTGTTTCTAAAGGGTTGTCGAGAAGCTGTTGTCACTGTTTCATTGAAGCTGCACAAGATAACGAGCCAAACTGGCGCCCACACTGGTCACCAGGTGGAAATGCACTCGGTGGGGCAGATGTACGTAGGTTAGAGAGTGCAGCATAAACAGCGACTCGGCCAGTCCGCAGAAAGCGCACGCTGTGCCTTTATATTTTACGTTGGATCGCGGGTGGTCGCATAATCAGCGCATGTCACCGTCCTATAACCAGTTTGCTGAGTTGAAGGTTCGAAATAATCTCTGATTTCTTCCAGTAACTGTATTATTGCATGACAGCTTCATCTGAAATGCTTCTTCTTGTACACTCAATTGTGCCCTATTGTGGCCTTGTTGTGGTGAAAATCCTCTAAGCACATCTCCTTGGCCTCCTCCTATGTCCATAGGCATAGGTTTGGGTAGGGATGATATAGTCCCTTCCAGTATTAAGTGACCATTAAATTGTCCCTACCAAAACATTTCTATGTGAAATGCAATTTTCTTAAAGTCTCTTAAAGTATACATTTTCCGTCATGATGGAGTGAGCCGTTGATGAAAGGCGTTTTCTGACCGGGGTAGAGTAAAATACAATTAACAATCTCAGGTCAGTTTAAGCAAATACACATTCAAATTACATGATGATAATAGTGTCATTGAACAATTCATGAACAATTTTGTGTAACTCGTAAATAAGCGAATATAGCGACCCATAAAAGGGTATCGGCAGTAGCAGGAAAAGATGTCCCTGCCAAATTTCAACCTAAACCTACGCCCTTACCTGTGTCTTCCTCTTGCTTGCATGACTGCTGCCATTGTTTCCCCTATGCAAGCACATGCACTTCCTGGATTACACCTGCAGAGAAATGTCACTACAAAACAGACGTGCGCTTTTCCCCGCAGTTTTCATACATACAACGGAATAGGTAATCAGTCTCTCCTCCAATTGAGATTCTGTGCTCTTGTGCCAAGCAGAATGGGGTCTTAGCCATTAATGGTCTGTTCGTACATACCACGCCATGTTTTTAGGCGCAAGTTGCGATGTCTAAAACAGGCGCTAACATGTTAGTACATCTGCCCCTGTGTGTTTATGAAAGCTGTATTTTTTCTTGACTTTCAGCAGATATTGTATTTGTATTTTATTTTGTATAGTATTTTTCCACTGTAGTGACTTTTTCCACAGTGCTGAGGCAGACAGCAGTGTCTGTTACCCTAGTAACACTCATAACTCCCATGACTTCCCTTCCGACACTATCCATCCACTGTACTATCAAGTACAAAGACATCATACCGGAAAATCAGATGTTTAATGTCTATTGTTATGCTGTTGTTTTAATTGGGGTAGACCAGCTCCATCACAGCTGATTAAAGTTAATATTTTACTATCCTTTCCCCCTTTAATGAAATGTTTGCTACAGCGAGCAGGAAGGATTAACAGTTCTCTGTAAGTGTAATGCAGTGTAACCATTATTTTCTAACACCTTTAGACGTCATGTTTAGCTGCCACATGCTCAGACTCTGTTTTGGGACAACTCTGTGAGTCGGTGTGAAAAAGGTCCCCTGCCCGGAGGGATCTTTGCACACCTGTACTCATAGCATCCCCACACAAGTACTATAGCTCTCCCCACATGCAGCAAGGAGGCAAACATATTGTGTGTCTATATGGTTGTTACAAGCTGCAGTTGATGTTTAGGATGATGTATAGGATGATGTAAAAGATGAGGTAGCGTTTGTGGAGGTGAGAGAGAGAGAGAGAGAGAGAGTAAGGCAGTATCACCTTGGAAGTTATACGCTTTCATGCCTGCCTGTCCCACCATGGACAAGGTGGCGGGACATGAAAAGCAGGGGCGCAACAATAAGGTCATCTGTACAATTTCTCTGATCAGCCTCGGAAATTTGGGACAGTGAGGTGAATAAATAACCCTCCCGCCCCATCCTTCCTTCAACTGGGCGTCCTTCAACAAAACACTCAATTCCCTTCCCTGCCTTAAAACGAGATTACGACCAGAAGGTTGCCAGTTCAATTCCCCAGACCAGCTAATAACAAAAATGTGGTCTAAAGATGTGAATGAGTAATGCTCCTCCCGCCCACATAACTCCTGTCACGGCGTCCTTGTGCAAGGCGTTTAACCCTAAACCTGTTCCACGGGAAATGTTTAGTGGATAACGGCATACTACTGTGGTTGTGCCGGGCACCTCCCTGGTGTGAATATAATGATAAATAAAGGTTAGAAAGAAAAATAATGGATGCCTGAGCCGCTACAGAGCCCAGGGACTGCTGCTAGAAATATCAAGGATGATAAAAGGGTAATTTCAATGATGGTGAAACTTAACACTTTGATGCACCTAAACCTTACAGCACACTTAAGGATGTTTTACAATAATGATTTAGCATTATCCATATAATAAAAGCCTTTTACATTAGCAGTTCTGATAGATGTGATTATCTGGAAGCTAGGTGCAATTCCCCCAAAAGTACAGTACATCAGAATCAAAACAGCAGTGGTACAGTAAGTCCACAAAAGTTAATAACTAAGCGCACCCATTGGCTCGTGTGTCATAGCTGTTTGGTTACAAATTGAAGGCTTACCATTTCGTTACTGTAGGCGTTGACAAAATGACTCAAACTGTAAAGTTTTTTCGATGATTTGGTTTGATTTAAATTCCCCCTTCATTTCAATTGAATGTGGCTGTGGATGTGTGTGTGAATGAATGAATAGATGGAAGATATCCCTGTATCTCTCCTGCTCACTACCAGAGAGATGTCTTGCCATCTGCGCTGCAGCTGTCTGTCATGCGGTATGTCCCTTACCGCAGCCCCTTCGTAATTTAATCAACACACACTTTCAAACCGTGTCTTTTGGTGAACCCTTCTGCTTCCTCACATCCCACCTTCACCTCCATCTTCCTCATCTTCATTCTCTCACACCTATTTACCTCTTACCTGGCTTCCTGCCTCCTTCCTCGTTTCCTATTTCGTTTTGTCACCCCATTGCCCCGTCTCAGAATCCATCTGAGTCTGAGCCACAGAGGCTGCTGGCAGGAGTCGCTTACATATACAAGCATGCGAGCGCACTCACTGGTGCATGTCTATCCAGATGCACACACACACAGACACACATACAGTAAACACACACACACAAACACACAGGCGGACATGGGAGGGGGGGGGGGGGATCAGCAGATGTCTGCCTGCCAGCTGATCCGTTTTAAATGCTGCCAGTTGTCATGCTCAAGTTTAATTTACAGCCCAGGTAAACAGTTTTCAATCGCAATTTATTGGTGCGGCTGCCATTAATCTTGGGTTAATTGTATGCTGTTACCTCAAGGAGACTGTTTGTTGCTGTATTTGGAGTTGGCCATGGAAACCCTCATATTTGTATTAAATATAGTATATAATTTGTATAAGTGAAGGGTATCAAGCTACTGTATGGGTGAAGAAAACAGAAAAGAAGGGAAGTGAAGAGAAGAACAGCCAAACAGACCAGCTAACATATATTGTATATATGCAGTATAGTGTACACAAAATTATAAACATAATGAGTGAAGGGCAGCTGTTACATGCTAACTCGTTATTAGGCTAGCTCACTGGCCCAGTATGGGCAGATGGTGAGTACAACCTGGTATATTGATGCACAGTATACCAGTTGCAGTGACTATACAGATCAGCTGATGGTGACATCATCACCCTATATATTTAAATAGTAGGTAGGTTGTATTCCCAGCAGGCTGGCATATTGAGTGGTGAGCCTGCGCTGCAATCTGGCCACCTGGGCACAAAACCCAGTACAGCAAGTATCTGTAATGGCTTGGACGGGTGCCTAGTACAAGTGCAGGAAGCGCAAAGACAAGGCGAGACGAAAAGGCTAAGTAAAACACGTTATTTTAATAGAAAAAACCAGTAGATCAAACAGACAGCGTGGTCACATGCAAGGCTACACAAACATAATCACAGACAATCCCTCTCCTCCACCCTCCCGCCTATATAGCCACCAGGAGAGGGTTGATGAGGGGATTGCGTACAGGTGCGCCGCTGAAGGGGTGCGTTTGGTTATGCGGACAGCCGACGGCTGGTGGTTAATACAGCGGCGAGCTTGACCGGTTGTTACAGTATTTTTCTATATTGTCCTTGTGTAGGACACTAAATCCCTTCAGTACCAGCTCTAGGGGAGTTGTCTGTAGCTGACCCTGCACTTTGACTGCCCCGTGGAGTGGAGGCGAGCCAAACAGATTTTATTTTGACCCCACAGGGATCAATACAACATCACAAAATAGTGAAACGTACAACTCCTGTCTTTATCCAAGATAAAATAAAATAACTTTATATTCATGGTTTGGCAAGCTGGCTCCTGGACTAGAATTATGATCAAAACCTCTTGAATGAAAATGATGAATGCAAAAATCCTTCACTTTATGTAACTGAGCCGTGAGAGTAGTTACATATTCTTTGCAACGAGGAACAAGTTAAATCAGATTCAAACCCAAGTCACCTAGGCTCATTATGTTATTATGTTTTGTGCGTCTTAAGATGCTACAGTAAGCTATTCGGACACACAGATTTATCTTAAACGACCAGGTACATAGCTAGGTCCAACTACCCATCACCATTTGTTCCGTGGGAAAGAGGCTATCTTCATTACATGTTCCTAATGTGAGAGAAATCTGAATTTTAAATGCGGTATTGTGATTGATGAGTAGTACTCATGAATGCAAAGCTTCCCTCTTACATTACCATATAATTGCCACAAAAATATGCAGATTGATCTGTCCAAAAATCGCATATCCTACATCTCTCAAGGAGACATTAATAGTACGTGTCATTAAATGGTGCTTTAAAGCTCATTTCCATACCTTTCTGTGCACAGTTCATGTCCAGGATTGTCTGCTATTAGAGAAAAATGGATAGCTTTGACCAAAGGAAGAGCATATTGACAATAATTGAGAACATATTGAGTCAATAATTAAAATATGCCAGCGATAACGAGAAAATGTCCTGACAACTAAGTGAAATAGTGAAATTTATTTGACAAACTTTAGTTTTACAAACTTTCATTTGCCAAATGTAAATCATAATCATTGCATGGTTACACACAATATGTAAACACTTAAAATTATATTCTATAACACTGCTTGTTGCTTTCAGCCAAAGATGAAAAATGTTGAATTGGTTAACTCACTTATTTAGAAATACACTGCATTAATCCATTTTTATACTGAATGATTTGTGCTCTTGCAAAAAATATTGATAACCCACAACTACTACAATCTCAGTACTCACATATTCAATCAAAACACACACTAAAATCAATTAATCTAAATTCAATTCAACCACCCACAAAGACTGAACATCAAAGCCAGACGGGAGTATTTGAACAATCTCTGAAGAAATGTCTCCAAACATGTGAAACTGCATATGAAATGTACTACATAGTTTATAGTACATACCATCTCATATAATTGGCAGATTCAATAATTTTCCAGTAAAGTGAAATATTTCAGGATTAAATCGATTGATACAGTATATGTATTGCTTAACTAAATAGTGTTTTGCAGTGTTTGATTTAATAATGTCTCAGAATACTTAAAAGGTGACTGATACACTAGCTGGCAATGTCAATCATCGTAGCTTAATATCAGTAATAGCTCTTATACAGTAGCTCGTTTTATATGTTTAACTGCAACCATGGTTGTGCTTTACTGCATGCAATATAACCTCTTGCCCAGGGACTACAGATGGAAATTAGCTTCTATATCTGGCACAAAATATGTCAAACCATCAAACAAACAAACACCTAAATAAATATTTAATGACTCAGCGATGTTTTACAGTGTAAAACACTATCATTAAATGGCAGTGCTAACGGAAAATCACTATTTATTGTTTAGGGCGGGTGTTGACATAGTGAGAGACCACCAAGAATAATGAGACAGCAACAGACACCAGATAAAATAATAGCATCCTCCAATTTGATAGTTTGAAAAATAGATCTGTCACCGGTATACATAGGCCTATTAAATATTCATTCTCCAGTACCTAAGACAACAGCATGTCAATTGGCTGCGCCAAAATGATGATGCATTCCAATCACGTGAAGCTGTATTATCTTACTGGATCAATGATCTATGGATTATGCTCCACTACAAAGCTTACACGTGTCTAACACGACATGGAGGGTATATTTCGGTTCCACATTCCCTGTTGCAGTTTGTGTTGCGACTACCACACAGTCTCTCACAGGCAGATCCTCCTGAGTATACTTGACATTCACATCCAAAGTACTTGCATTACATTACATACTGACAATGAGGACAGTAGTTTTTTAATGACTCCAGTGTTTTTCATTACACGTGCGTGAGTAGATGAGAATTATCTCCCTTCTATGCAAATCATTTGTCTCTGTCCTAGAAATTCCCCAGAGCAAAAACATTTGAAGGTAAACTCCTGAGTTTGTGTCTGCCTTGTAGCATTAAAAAAATATGTTTTGGTTTGAAACACTTGAAACTGAAAGTCCACGCCCCTACAACTCACTCCTCACTACTTCTCCCCCAACAGAGCTTATAGGCTTAAAAATTCTCCACCCAACCCACTGTAGCCACATGCACAGTTGTGTTTTAAAACACAAACAGTGAAGAAAGGAAATTCTGGGGGTTATGGTGCTGTTACACAACCAAGGAATGTACTTTTGATGAAACAGAAACTGTGACAGCAGATTACTCACCAATTACACTGTTCTGCTAACGCATGGCACTGCTTACAGCTCAAACAAACAATTTATTTTGGGCAACAACAGAAATGCAGCGCTTTTCGAGCAGCAGTTGTTCAGCAAACATTCAGCAGTGTGAGACTTGTACCAGAAACCATTTGAATGGTATTTCAACTTTGCATACAGCAAATATGGATTCAAGATACCGAATATGAGTTTGGTAAAACAGCTGATAATGAGAAAGAGAAAATAATCCAATCTTCACACGTGTTGAAGATAAGCTTCCGGCCAAAACGCAAACCCCACAAATGCACACAGCATCCCTAAAGGAAACAAACACACACACCTGCACACACATACACACACACACACACACACACACACACACACACCCTTTCCAAATATTGTCCCAGTGCTCTATCAGCTTGCCAGCGGGCCTATCGTGATGAACGGTGTTTGCCTAGTTGGAGGCTATCATTGGCTACCTGGGGATGTGTTCAGAACTCTCTTGCTGAGAGGCTGTATCCTGAAGCCCCACCTGCTCTTTGGGAAGGCACATCCTGGGGCGGCCCACTGCTTCATCTTTTACGGGAGCAAAAATCTATTCATCAGCCGCTGTAATGAGCTTACAGTACTGTCATGCCAATATGTGCACACACACATAAAAACCAACACATAGACACAGGCAATAGAAAAACACATATCAGTTTGCAAGAACACACACACACACACACACACACACCTACAAACGGAAGGTAGCATCCCAAAGTGCCATACAGCAGAGCCATGCTGAGGCGCTGTTGGGTCCACTCCATGGTCCCCACATTGTCCCTCTATGGTCCCCCCATGGTCCCCCCATGGTCCCTCCATGGTCCACTCCATGGTCCCTCCATGGTCTCCCCATGGTCCCCCCATGGTCCCTACATGGTCCCTCTATGGTCCACTCCATGGTCCCCCCATGGTCCCCCCATGTTCCCCCATGGTCCCCCCATGTTCCCCCATGGTCCACCCCATGGCCACCCTGGAGCACTCGTCGGCTAGCTCTTAAAAAGCCCAGGCACCACAATTATCTTTTATGACCTGCCAGAAAACATGGGCGGTGAGGACGCTTTGGTGGTCCGCAGCCCAGGCCCAGGCCCACGGTGAGGGGATGGGGGTGGGGGTGCAGATACGATCACCTCAGACCCCTCTGTCCTTGGCGAAGAGGGTGGCAGCTTTAACTGTGAGGACCTTATTGTCCAGCCAATGTTCTAACTGTGTCATTTGGGGTCCTAAAGCAGCCAAACGCAGCATACTGTAGCATTTATTTCATTCATTTAATTTCATTCATTTCTGCCCTGAGACTTTCAACAAGACATTAACTGCAGTTTCACGCCTACTGGGTAATGACTCATTTATATACGATTACAATGAGGTCATTTGTTGCAAGCGACATACAATGAGTACAATTGTAAGTATTACAGACAGGCATAAGGCATTCCTGATTAAGGATGCTTTAAGGTAACTCCAGACCTCGAACCCATATTCTTCCGGCTAGGAGTCACACCCAGACCACTAGACTATCCTGCCCCCCTGCCTATATACATTCTATACACACCTGCTGTAAAGCAGCCAGTGTTTTCTGATGCTTGCAGACGCAGTTTTATTTGCCAAATGGGCGTCAACCCTTGGCTGTCCTGGAAAACATATTTCAGGCAGCATTCTCTGTTTAAGGACTATAAGGATTTCACTTCTACCGGCAAAGAAGCCTTGCAAATCGTTATTGTGGAGCCTTCTAGAAGCCGGTCATTAGGTAATAAGCACGTAACAAACGTCGCTTTTACGTGACGAGGGTTCAGTGCATCTTGCGAAGATGCAGCATTAGCCATCGGATACTACATAAAGCCAGCTGAGCGATGGTTGCGCTGCTAGGGGACTGCTCTCTCCCTCTCCGCTGATGGAGGGCGCGTCGTAGCTCAGCATTGTAAATCGGGGGAGATGGAGCGGGGTGAGTCAATATATATGGCCAGGACCTCCCCTAACTGTTGCATGGGGGCCGGAGCTACAAGAATGTCAGCTATCAATTCCTGAACCCCCTACCCGCTACCCCCCCCTCACTCCCCCACTCCTCACGTCATTACAGGACAGATAGATACTGTAGACCGGCTGACTCCAGCAATACACCAGCAGGCAGGAAATGACACAGACCAAAGGAAAGGAGATAGCGGATACTAGCAAAGAGGCAAGATGGAGCAGTTTCTGTAGGGATTTCTCACTTTCTCTTTCCATTCTTTCACTCTTTCTTTGCTGCATTCGGTATTTCGTGCCGCTTCTTTCTTCTTAATTCTTTCCTTCCACTCTTGCTCCCTTCTCCAGCAGCTCCCTGGTCCTGCCACCACATGGTCCATGCGTTCATTACGTTTAGTGCCTCTCTCTGACCTGGGGTTTACCTCGGGTTCCCTAATGAACAACGGCCTTGATGGGTCCTGACAACCCCTAGCTGAGGTTGCAGAGTTGCTACACGACCCTTAATCACAGCAAGAGCCTGCTTGTTGCTGCTCAGAGCCGCTAATTCAATAGATGCTTTTAAAAAAAGAGCTACATTTAAATTGAATTGTACTGGCAGTATATTTTGGCAATATACCTGCCATGGAGTACACACCAGTTAATACAGTGTCACAAATTTTATTTACGTGGATATGATGAAACATATGATATCATTTGTGTAATTGAACTAGGAGTTGGAGTGTCTGTTTAGATGATATTATTAACATGCAACTGTAATCAATTGTGACCAAAACTGGTCCAATCCAGAAATATTGGCCCTAGCCCCCCAGAGGTATATCGTCGTCAGACAGATAGCCGATGGATTCCGAGATTGGCTTCAGTATTACCCATGATGCAGCTCACCACAGTAGTTAGTGGGCTATCTTCAGTGTTACCCGTGAAGCACGCCCACTCAACGCAGGGGCCCTCATCGCTGCTGTGTGTTGTGTGTTGTGTGTGCAGTCACAGTCAGAAGATGCCCTCGTGGCCTTTTGTTCGCGATCCATTGGCGACCATATTTCCAGATAATATCCCGAAATCGGATAAGCCAGGGCCTTCACCCAAGTAGCCTCACCGCAGTGATGGGCGCATATGGAGGTTGTACCCCCGCGGGGCCCGAGCCGGGTGCCTGCCTCGCCGTATCGCGCGGGACAGGCGGTGTCACACCACTGCCCCCGCAGGCCCGCTGACC
>JAODLI010001318.1:0-11337 GCA_027575585.1 Percopsis omiscomaycus | reverse complement strand
CCTCCGCCGAACCCCTAAGACTGACTCACCGAACCCCTGGGGTTCGATCGAACCCAGGTTAAGAACCACTGTTCTAAAACAATCTCTCTCTCTCTCTCTCTCTCTCTCCAGTTCTCCAGTTTGGCTTCACCACCATCTTTGTGGCAGCCTTCCCTCTGGCACCTCTCCTGGCGCTGCTCAATAACATCATCGAGATTCGACTTGACGCATACAAATTTGTCACTCAGTGGAGGAGGCCCATGCCTGCACGAGCCACAGACATAGGTCAGCCCCTGACCCCGCTGATATGAACACACTGTCTTTGGCTCCCTCTTGGACCCATGCAGCTTTAGCAATTGGGAGATATTCTATTTTTCCAATAGTTTGCCCCTGCAGTATGGCACTCCCCAGGTCATCTTCTAACCACACACTGATACTACTATACAATCGCTTGTATAAATTGCCCGCTGTGACCCTTCATGTGTCATTCATGCCTGAGCAGATTCATCTCTCACACAGGGCAAAGGCAATGTGACGCCGTGTGTGTGTGAGATAGTGTGCCTTCATGTTTCTAAACCATCATGGGATAGTAAATACTTAACCTTGACAGAGTAAAATCCGGAACGTGCTCCATCGAGGCACGACGGCACTGACGAGGCACTGACGGCATACGCCATAACATGTAATACTCTGGACTAAAGTGGCGTTGCCGTGTTGAGCGTCTGACTCAGTTCTCTGTTTTGATCACCAGGTATCTGGCATGGCATTCTGGAAGGCATCGGCGTGCTCGCGGTCATCACCAATGCCTTTGTCATCGCCATCACCTCAGACTACATCCCCCGCTTCGTCTACGCTTTCAAATACGGCCCCTGTGTGGACAAAGGCTACCGCCACGAGAAGTATGCTAGTAATGTGTGAGCAGCATGTTGGGGCAGACCCGGAGCATCCGCCCGCTAGCCAATTCCTTTCCCCTCCCTGCTCAGGTGTTTGCGAGGCTACATGAACAGCAGTCTGTCTGTGTTCGACATGGGAGAGCCAAAGAATGGCAGCCACGTACTGTCCAGGTACTGCCGCTACCGGGACTACAGAGCCCCGCCCTGGAGCCCCGTGCCCTACGATTTCACCCTCCAGTTCTGGCACGTCCTGGCCGCCCGACTGGCCTTCATCATCGTGTTCGAGGTCTGTCAGTTAGCGGACATATATATATATAATACATAAATACAATACAATACATAAATACAATACACATATATATATTACTGTATATAGTACTTAAAGGTGAAATGTGTAAGATCTAGTATAATTATGTAAATTAAGTATTTATGTTTTGGGCAGGATATTTTGATGTCATGTGAATATATACTATGTGTGTATATATCTATATCTATATCTATATCTATATCTATATCTATATCCATATCTCCATCCATCCCTGTGTGGCCCAAATTGCACCCTTTCCTCTGTGAACTCCTGCTCCCTCAGCACCTGGTGTTTGGGATCAAGTCGTTCATCGCGTACCTGATCCCAGACATGCCCAAGGACCTGTGTGACCGCATGAGGCGGGAGAAGTACCTGATGCAGGAGATGATGTATGAGGCGGAGCTGGAGCACCTGCAGAAGGAGAAGAAGAAGAACGGCAAGCGTTATCACCACGAGTGGCCTTAGATGGGACCCCCCCTCGCGCTCCCCGCGGCCCCCAGCAGCCCTCGCCCGCGGCCCCCAGCCCCCAGCCCACCTCACCCCGCCGACCTACATACGCGTTCCGCATACACGACAGTCGAGCTTCGCTAGGTGGACTGTACACCAAAGACGCCCTCTTCGGTATCTAGCCCCGAGATTCTCTCCTTAATCTGTTTCTTGGCGACCTGCGCCAAGTTCACTGCCTTGTCTTGATTTTTTTGGCTCCCACCCTGACACCCCTAAGACCCCCACCCTTCCCCAAACTAGCTTCACGGTGCGGGTTGCCTGCACCTCTTCATGGCTTCACTGGGGAAACCTGTGTAACTGTAATGTCTACTATGCAGATTAAGGGCTGCAGATCACCACTGTACACTCATCCTGCACTCTCCCTGTGTGGCAGATAGCGCCCTGCTTTGACAGTCCAGTCTAGTGCAGCTGTAGTGCGGCATGGATGTGTTCGTCTCTCATGGACCTCAGCACAGCCTGACTGCTCTACCAGTCATCTGACTGAGCCACTCTGGCACTTAGTGAATTCTTTTGTCGCAACAGTGATTCTGGTGATGTGGCTACCAAATATATTGGACAATGTTTATGCAAAGTGACTGTATATTGACCTTGAAGCATGCAGATAGATATTTGTATCGGTCAACTCATAAATAACAGAAGAAGAAAAAAACACGGACGGTGTGAGCGTTCATTGCATTGAAGGAGGATTCTCTATGAAATCATGGAAAATGCATGGTTATTTAGTTTCAACCTTTGTGGTGTGTGTGTTCAAACGTCTATACTAGTTCTTGAGTGTCTCAAGTTGAGGAAATGTCAATATGTTGTGATTTGATGTGCCTGCAGTTGTGTCCTCCACAATTGTGACACCTACATCGCGTGTGCCTGTTTGTGCTTTTTAAGTGCAAGGAATATTCTTATCATTTGTTTTATATACGAGTAGTATGCAGTACAAAGTCTAGTGTCAGCTACTGGCTCTGCAATAACTAGACCGTAGTAAATATGACTCACAAACAATGTATACATTTACATGCAGGGGCACACGTTTGCTTGTCCTTTCTGTGTTTACAGCCCTTTTTCATTTATTACTGGGAGCTCAGAGGTGTTATAACTGGAATAGTTTAGAAATATTTGTGGTTTGGATCTTCCTTCGGTAGAGATCGATTCACACACTGTTCTGTTTGTAATACTTAGAAAGCACACTAGCATTTTGGGGCCTGTCATTCTAACCTTTTGATTTAGCACAATAGGATGTGGATTTAATTGCGTTCTCCAAATGTGTGGAAAAAAGCTTAAGCTTAAGTTGAATTCATAACCATGACGTTGCCTTTTGCTGCGGTTTGTTCTGAAGTGGCGGATTAGATGTTGTTCAGCCTAAGGGAACTCAGGAAACGCAAAACAGAAAGCCGAGATGCATGCTGTACGGCTGTGAGGTAGCCCAAGGACGAGATCACAGCGAGTTTCATGAATTTACTGTTGTTGTTTTTTTGTATTTACTCTGATGTACAGTATAATATAATATATATTAGTATAATATAATGATATAATAGCTATTGAACATGCAGAGTATAATATTAGAGAGGAGTTGTTCTTTGTAACCAGGTGGTGGTATAATTTGTGGTGGTATAATTACAAATAATTATGAGATTTAAACTTAATACTAACATTAGTGTGGTGAAGGTTACACAGATCTAACATTTGCAGACAATGAACATCGTCAGCTAGAATGCACAAACATGAAAATAGTTTTCTTGCGTCATATTTTCCCATTATACATTATCTAATGACCTTTTTGTTCACTGATTATCTCTCACATTTGACCCGTCCGTGCGCAGTGCTGTTCAAAGGTGTCATGATGTGTGTGACGTTTATATAATGTTCTGCGTTGGCATGCGTTAACTTTTCCCCACCCTTAAATATGGCGACATAACCTCTGCATTCCTCAGGTGTCCTCCGAATGTTTGCCAATGATCACCCTATCGCATTTTCTAAAAGGCAATTAAAGATAACCTGCTTTTTTTACATATATATTTTTGCACTGCGGTGTATTTGCATGACTGTTATGTACCCATGCGCTAGTTTAGGGAAACACGCTAAAAGCATGGATTTTTATTGCATTAAATGCACAACACTACATACAACACAGCATATCAGAATTCTGTACAATATGTTTAGCATACGGTGAAGAATGAAGACATAATCTAGATTCTTTACTGACATTCAAATTAGAACACTATTTTAATCATTTGCAACTTTTTTTTTTGGTACATTCCACTGTTTAGGAATCAGGTCCAGGCTGTAAATTCAATCTAAAACTAAATCTTCCGTTGTACACTGAACTAAATCTATGCATGTTGTAATTTGTGCTGCATTCATCTTGTTTTAGATGAAACTTTAAATGTACTGGTAGAGTATGCATGAACAGACCTCACCCCTGTTGGGCCATCAGCCAGTAGTCTTCTCAACTGTTTATCATGGAAGCTGCTAGATTTAAGGTTCTCCATATTTCAAATATTCGTTGGCATGGTAAATGCCACATTCATCTATATAGGTCAATAAGAGTGATTTATTTTGCTTAAATTCCATGGTTAATATAAGAATCTGGCCTAAATTATATTTTTTGATGCGAAACATACACAAAAATGTAATATGTTACCTAATTGGACATAGTAACATAAATAATTAATTTTAATAGTAATTTGTGATAATACGACTTTGGATGTTTGACTAGAAACTCGATTGTTTGACCTGTTACACCAGTTCAGATCACACTAAATCACTAAGAGTACAACAGACTTATTGTGCTCTTAGTATATTCTATTATATGGCGAGTCAGCATCAATATACACCTTTTCACAAATGTGCAACACAGTGATAGAATGGTCCTAGAAAATTTGCAATAGAAGAGCATAGGTAATACATATTAGTTAATAATGATGCGACCCTGCACTCATTTTGCTTTTCTATGCTATTCCTCCTTTTGAATCCTAAATTGTGCTCGAGCAAGTTGAGTTGGCTACAAAGAAGCACAGTAATAGTCAACCATTTGTATTATACAATAGTTATCATGACGTGAAGTCTATCAATAACATTGTTTACTGTTCCTGTTTACATGTAAAACATACTGAGATGTATAAAAACTATGTAACATATACAGTAATAATTTGGATATCACTGTTTAATTAATTCTTTAATAAATCATGGAGCATATCTTTTCAACTGTATGTGAATATTTGTTTGTTTTAGTGGGATACAAAACAACAGAAATGGATAATCAAAGCCTATTTTAAAACGGATGCCTTTTATATCAACAAATGCATCACAATATGTTACATCAACAAATATAGAGTACAAATCTGCTCATTATTGGCCATTTTTGAAGTTCAAAAATATTGTGTTTCCAACACAAACCCTGTGTTTGTGTAGGACTTTTCCTGTAAGCTGTAACTATCTTTTGACGGTGCCTGCTCCTCGCCACTGAATGTTTTTTTGTTAGTGCCATCTTGGTAACAGTGGACGGCATGTTTTACATCGGAGTCTGAACTCTCCTGTGGAAACACATGAACATCCATTGTAGTTTAATGTTCTGATAACAAAGATAGCAGCTTCCTTCGTGTATTATTAGATGTCTTACCCGCGTTTCTTCATCGTGGCGGACGCCACACCAGCACATTTTCATGTACTTCTTTGACCAGAAGCAACAAATGTTACACACGGGTCGGAAAAGCAATGGCCTCATATGCTTACCCTTACTTCGTCCTAGAGAAAAAAGTAGCACTTTATTGGTTGGACATTCCTGCTACTCACTGTAAAAAATATTTCCCTTCCAATTTACTTTAAATTAGCTTGTTCTGTTTATGTTTGTACCTCCGTTATGTTCATGCTATGTGAACATAACAGACTTACGGCAATAACATAATTGATTTAATGTGACTTGTTTTAGCATTGATGTGGGTGTGGTTTGGCTACTGTTGAAGCGTCAGCAGTGACACTCTTAGATGTATTGTGTATGTATTGTGTCTACAGACAACATTCCAGCACAGCAGCATAAATAAAGCTTGCCGGCCACATTCCCTTTCATTCAGACAGCAGCTATTGATTTTCGGCACCTAAGAAGAATGTCTATGTGACTGCTATTATTCACATAGCAGAGATAAGCAGCATAGATTTACACTACCTGTTAGGAAGCTAATCAGTAGGCCAGTGGTAACTGTCGCTATAAATCCAATAGTACTGATGTACAAGTAGGACAGTGAGTACCAGGAATCAGCCAAAGAGGGTCTGGAGGGAACAAAGGTTATTATTATTATTATTATTATTATTACTGTTATTGTTGTTGTTATTAATTAATTTAAAGTATATATTTGTTACATTAAATATTAATACATATAATGTGTGTGTGTGTATGTGTATGTATGTATGTATGTATGTATGTATGTATATATATATATATAGAAAACAGATATCCACAACAGACCCTTAAAAATGCATAAAACATTGAGTAAGAAATGTAATGGAATTTGGAATCAGAATCGAGTAATGTGAAAGCCAATTTGAAACTGCTAGACTAAGGGCCTGACATCCCATGTCATGGCATGCTGCATGTTTTAAGATATATGAGAATGGAGGCAGGTCGGTGCACATTGTCTACCTGGGTGAAGCAGTGGTGAGTGAAGGAGAGGTCGGCTGTAAATATGAATCCACTGTGGCAGGACTGACTGTCAAGTTGGTACAGCCCTCTGTGCTCAGAGGAAGTGGTCTGGAATTGCTGGGCAGGGCTGGATAGATAAAAGACCCAATACCAACCCAAAATGCCAAGGCAATGCCAACTAGCAGACCTCCCACAGCACCCTAAAGACAAATATGATATAAAAATAATATTAGTAGTACTAATACTTTCACTAATAGTAAAGGTGTCTACTTGTAGTAGTAGTGGTAGTAGTAGTAGTGGAAGAGCTAAACTAGTACTTGCATTAGCAGCAGTAATTGTTAGTAATATACTGTAAGTAAAATATTTTTACCATGTGACCTTTAATTTACCTAGAAGTAAAATGACCAGCAGGAATGCAGAACATACCTTAGAGTTGCTACAAGGAAAGATAATACCAAGTGTGAAAAGGCCGAGCATTGGACCGCCACACATTCCATGGATACTCAAAGCAGCCTTGTCAGTGGATGAAAAATGAAACGCATTAAGCCACATAATCAAGTTCACATCACCCTCAGTGTGTTAAATCGGTCTGTCACTGTAACTGCCTAGCAGTGTATACAGCACATCGATACATTTATAAACCGTAAATGATCATAAATCGCTTACCTGCACGATTCCTCCCATGTAGGATGCAGCCACAGCCATTGTCGTGCAGGCTACTCCAAACAAAACACCTGCAATGATGTGGATCTACATTGTATGTTTAACTGTTTCAGTATTGAGACACATGTCTCATTGTGCTTCTGACTAATATAGAAAATGTGCATTTACATAGTCCTTTGATGGTCCAGGTGCTAGCTCTGTTGGAAAGGTTCAGACAGCTCTCCTTGACAAAGTCCTCATAAGTCACTGTAGCTAAGGCGTTAATACTGGCAGCCACAGTGCTGGGGGCGATAAGGAACAGATAGTACCTTTTTCACAGACATCAAATCCTTCTGTGTATAAAGGAGACATTTCCTCCATGGCTAAAAACAATGATGCCGTCTACTACCTTAGTGTGCCACTGAACGCACAGGCCACAAACAGTCCTGGAAGACCTGGAAGGTCGCCAAGTATTTCCATCACAAAGTAAGGCATGAGCTGTTGGTCAAAGACATGACACCGTGTCAACAAGGCCTCAGACAACATGAAAGGAACCACATGTGGAAAACAACGACAAACCTGGTCAGGAGCAGAAATAATCTCAGCGGTCCAGGGATCACAGTTGGCATAGAAAGAATACAACATGAGGCCTGACAAAACAGCGCAGACTAAAATGACCAGTAGACCCAGGAGGTTGAGGTACAAAGCTCTGAGGAGATGAACAGACACAGAATTCTGAGGACTAATGACACATTACACAGATTTTGTTCATATAAGGGGGACCAAAATGTATGATGTCTTTAAGAAGAAAAATATTTAACAATGTTATTTATTTGAATTATTTTACCTTACTGAAATGTTATATTTCTCTCATATTTTCAGTGTTAGATCAAGCTGATAAACGACAAAGCCATTTTTTCATAGCCTTTGGTCAGGGGTAACCATGAAATCCTTGGGCCGAGGAGAGCTACAGTACTGATGGTCCTTTCACTCCCCTTGCCCCATCGTGGCAAACATTACACACAATTACACATCACGTCTTTAGGCGCCGGGAAGATCAAAACACAAGATATTCTTTACAATACACCTTAAATGACGCCTGCCTGCACATGTTGTGTCAGGATAAACCCAGAAACTCCAAATGCTTACATCCTGCTCTGGGTCTCAGTCTTGCACGAAATACATCTCTGCACTACAGACTGGTTGACTGCATAGATCCCAAGCCACGTAAATGTTCCTCCAATGGAGAGGGTCCAGAAAGTGTGCCGTCTCAGAGGGTTGGGGTCAAAGCTGGGGGCAGAAGTGATCAGTTAAAATGATGACATGCCACTAGAACCTATGTGTGCTCAAGTAATAGCCGTGGTTCAGAAGGGGCCAAACATGCTTTTGGTGTTTTCACAAGATTATTTACTATGCTTGCAACCCTGTGTCAAAAGGTGTGAGAGCTGTGGCTGTTTGAATGTATACCTCATGTACAAGGCCATTCAAACAGGCTGCACTTACTCAAAGACTGTCAGCCTGCCGCCAGCCTTGGATGTGTTCCACATGGCCTCCAGA
This sequence comes from Percopsis omiscomaycus, assembly GCA_027575585.1. NCBI lineage: Eukaryota > Metazoa > Chordata > Actinopteri > Percopsiformes > Percopsidae > Percopsis > Percopsis omiscomaycus. Next base: position 2,825 of record JAODLI010001318.1, on the reverse strand, counting down.
CCCCCGACCTTTATACCCCCCTGGATGAGAACTACGAGGAAACCCGCCACCATCACAACCATCTGAAAGGCATCTGTCCAGACTACTGCCTTCAGCCCCCCCTACACACACACGCACGCGCGCGCACACACACACACACACACACATCGTCAATGATAAACGAGCCCGCCCACAAATGTTTCATCTGTTGATGCATCTACTTTTTGGCAGCGTTGCTTGAAGAGGCGTCAGTTTACCCAATCGGTGTTCATGTTAGGAGAGTAACTATTTATTCAGGTGCCTCGCTTTTAAAGAAAGAGAGAGAGTCTTCAGCTCTTTATAGTTTAAGAATATGTTTCCTTACCAGGGTGCAGTAAAATGTGCACACTATGCCGGTGGCAAATATGGAGCCCCAGAGGTTGAAGCCAGTCACTGCAAACAAAACATCAGTGTTAGGGCAAAGATCAGCCTGCAGCCAATGGAAACTATGCTGATATCCAAAACCTATAAATAGTACAATTAAACACGTGATCTGTACCAAAGCCAGAGGGGGAAATTCCTTATACTGTAATTCAGGAAGGACCTACCTTGGTTGAGGGCAAGGGCCGGAGCATAAACCACAACCCCTGTGTAGAGAATCTGAAAAATATATCAGTAAAACATTGATGTCTTGTATTCATTTATTCGGAAAAAGGGTGGGGGTCACAAAGTGCTACTGTAATTGTAAACGTACCGTCTGCACAATGTAAATCGCTGTTGCGGAGATACGAACGCTCCTGCAGAACCGCAGCTCCAAATACTACACAGTGGAACAACCATTGTTGGGTCAGAAAAACCAATCACTTTAGGTATCGACTACTCACTCTGTGTGTCTATATTAGCGGGCCTTGAGAAGGAATTTGTGGCATAGGGAAATCACATCAGAGACCACCTTGTGCTGGTGTAATGAACTAATCCCTTCCATCCCTTGATGCTGTAATGCGATCACCTGCCTTAGGTCCTCAGTGTTAGCTTCAACAAGACCCTCAGAGACCTAGAGCTCTGAGCGGTAAATGCTCCTCACCTCCAAATCACAGGTGTGATTTAGGGGCACTTAACACCAAGTCTTTTCAGCATCAGGGAAGCATTAACGCTGACATTTCAGCGAGGCCATTATAAGCAAACATCGGTGAAATTGATCATGACCTTGAGCATTACGTAAGTGCATTACGTTACCTCATAGGTGCTTGTGATCCCTGATCTGTAAAAGACAGGCAGGAAGACTTCGGCCGTGACTACAATCACAGCTGAGTATGCGATTCCAAACAGGATGTATGAGGCTCCAAAGCGGTAGACGTCAGATGGGGCTCCGAGCACGGTGACGGCGGACATGAAGCTGGCGGTGAGTGACAGGGCCACAGGACCAGCCGAAAACTGCCTGCCCCCCACCAAGAAGTCGTTGGACGAAACATTCTTCTTCTCCTTCACAGCAAAAAAGACCCCTATTCCTGCGGAGACCACAAAAAGACAGGCGAACACAACATAATCCCACGTATTAAAAGTCCTCACTATATGTTCTACAGCCGTCATGGTTAAGCTGCTTGATGATCCAGACAGCACCGAGGTCCCGTTGCTTTCATCTAATGAGGCTCCTGAGCAAACAGTCAATGTTTCCTCTGGTTGATGATTTAAGGAGATGTACGTCAAATTGACAGACACAGGATATTGCTGATTAGACTTGATTTTCACTGTTAAGAGATCATTTATGTTAAACATTAACGTTCGACACTTCCTTAGTTAATATTAACTAAGGACAATGTTGTCATGTTTTCCTCTATCAGTTTCCCCAGCAACTACAAAATAATAACTGCAATACAGTAGGGCAAAGAAGGTTGAATTATAAATTAATAAATATATTCTTATATGGTCCATGTTTTATGTTTGTTAAAAACCCTGCAGTAAGCCTGTTCTATGTAGAGAATTCATAAAGGGCCAAAACTATGTGAAGACAGACATGGGCCAACTCGGTAGGCTGTGCCTTTTAGGTGACGGGAGACTGTGTAACTCGAGTCGGAATGTAAACTGAAGTTGATTAGACTGCAAGTGCAGATGTTCCTTGCCAAAGAGAAGACGCGATAGGGGCCTACGCTAAGCCAACGCACTGCAGGAAAGCCCTTTATAAGATATGGATTCTGCACCACTGCTGCTTATTCTAATAGCGCTGTCCTTTTCCTCGGCAATCTATACAGGGCCCCTGCTGCCGGAAATATCCAATGGCACTTTCCATCATTTTTTTGTCCCGGACGGCGATTACGAGGACAATGACGACCCCGAGAATTGTCAGATGCTGTTTAAATTCTCAGACGGACGCGCGTGTGGGAGCGCATACGAGGACGGTGACGCCGTGGTACGGGATGATTTTATTATCACCAAGCATCAGATTGAGGACACGGCGAGACTGCTGGAGAGCATCGGCAGAACTATAGAATACGACCTGGACGGAGAAGACAGCTATGGGAATTTTCTCCGTAGAGAGATATCTCAGATTAGCGAAGCTTTTACAAATGTGGACACGTCGCTGTTGGAACTGGAGGTGAAATTCAAACAAAGCCAAGAAAGTGACCTCCGAGAGGAGCACCAGCTAAACGGCTTCTTGGTCAAACCTATTAATGATATTGGAGACACGATGAGGGAAGTTACAGACATCTCTCTGGGACTTAAAGATAAGCACGAACTGCTTTCTCTTATCGTTCGAAGCCATGGAGCAAGACTGAGCCGCCTGAAAACAGAGTATCTCAGAGTGTAGTGCGAGTCCTGTGTGTGTGTGTGTGTGTGTGTGAGAGAGAGAGAGAGAGAGAGAGAGAGAG
>JAODLI010001317.1:0-11338 GCA_027575585.1 Percopsis omiscomaycus | reverse complement strand
GCAGTTCTGAAGGCGAAAGGGGGTCAAACACAGTATTAGTATGGTGTTCCTAATAATCCTTTAGGTGAGTGTATATCAGGTGGTTCCCAGCTGTAACCAATCATGGTCCAGGGAATGGAATCTTTCCACTAACCGTCTCACGGATATGGCACACCCCTATTTGCATATGAGATGAATAAAACAAAGACACAGGAAACACAGCATACACAGCATACAGAGCGATCATACCTGCAGTCATAACAATCTAAATCTGGGATTTTCCTGCACAGCCATCTCTAGGGTTTATCAGTGACGTGCGGTCTAGGTAGGCAGGGTAGGCAGAGTAGGTACTGTATTACAAATAAATATTTTTTCTGCAGTAATTATTAATTTGTCAGCTGTAATTTAATTTTCATTACTCCAATTTTATTTCAATTTAGTTTATTTAATTAAGAAATATGTTCTCAACTTTGCATAATATGCAGAGTTTTGGGTTTCTGTTTAAAATCGTGACGGCAAATTTATTGGTTCAACCACCCTCGACCACTCTCGTTCTCTCTAAAGTTTGCGGGCTCTCCTCATCAAAAATGGGGGGGGGTAAAAGCACTGCTTTTCACCCTGGTTCAACTGAATGCAAACCATTTGGACTGGTGGCACATGCGTAGTCTGTTTACATATTCTTCCAAATGCGTATCTAAAAGCACAAAGTCTCTGTGCTTTCGGGGGAGTGGTTATGTCGCTCCCTGTCAATCAAAATGGTTTAGCTACTAGTACTGGTTCAGTTCTCATGTCCCACTAGAACGTTTAAAGCCTAGCAAGCAATGGATGTGTCAAATTCATTGTCACAGATGAATTGATCTAACAGCTAAGGGGTAGAAAATCACGACTTTCCAAAAGGAATGGTATATAAAAATATGGATATGAAAAATTTTGAGTTGATAAGTTACCTCAGCATTGCTCGTTGACAAGAGACTGACGTTAACCAGCTTGTGGCATAGCCTAAATGTGACTATGGCTTGTGGTGAAATGACGCGCTGAATAATGAATGAACATGATCATTTTATATCGGCCTATTCGTGTGTATGGTTTGGGCTACATGTCGTGAGGTTAAATAACCTTGTCAGTTTCTGACACTATTGTCTTGACCCCCCAAAGCGGCCGCCAAAGGCCTCACAGAATTCTATAGTGGTTGCGGATGGCCGCGATTTTAAAGACACATCTGCTATAGTGGGATATAACCATTCATAAAATAATAATCTTGTACTCATCTTCTAATGGCTACTTCCAGCAGGATAACGCACAAAGCTCACAATAATCTCAAACTGGTTTCTTGAACATGACAATGAGTTCACTGAACTCAAATGGCCTCCACAGCCACCAGATCTCAATCCAAGAGAGCACCTTTGGAATGTGGAACGGGAGAGTCGCATCATGGATGTGCAACCGACAAATCAGCAGCACCTGAGTGATGCTATAATGTCAATATGGACCAAAATCTATGAGGAATGTTTCCAGCACCTCGTTGAATCTATGCAATGAAGAATTAAGGCAGCTTTGCAAACGTGGGTCCAAACGTGGGTCCAACCCGAGACTAGCAAGGTGTACCTAATAAAGTGGCCGGTGAGTGTATTTTATAAGCTTGAAAGACAAACAGAGTAACTCTCAACTGTGTTTCAGTGTTTGTTGACAGTGAACTATATTTTGCCCTGTACTAATGACAAACAACATTTTACATGTTCAGTCTCTGTTCAAATACATATAGCATGTAGGCTGGCTGTAAATAAATACAGTCACAGCTACAGTTCAGTACGAGGAATATATAAATGAACAACAAAGAAAAATGTGCAAGCCATATTTCTTTTTATCTACTTTACAGTCCTCTTTCTGTGTCTGGACCACCATAGTTATGACAGTGTTCAACACATAATCTTAAAGCAGCCACTTTAAATTATTCACTACTTTTGCAATTTTCATGAGCTAGGTGATTACATAGTGAAATGGTACTGGGCTCAAAACAGGAAAGGGTTTCTCTGCAGCATTGCAGTGGCAGGGCCTCAGCCGACATACCAAAAATAAAATAAAATATACATTCTCATTCTACTCTGACTTTTCACCCAAATAGATATGTCTTCACCGCTACCCCTCTTAGTAGCATCTTAATGAGGGTCATGACCTCTTACTAGGCGCATGCAAAAGCAGGGGAAGATTTTTGTGTAGGCGGAGTGTAGGAAAGGTTCATGAATAATGGAGGAATACACTGGAAGTCATTTTAAATTACTGTGCACAAAGGGGCTTTAGTTAGATACTTGGTCAATGACTTCAATTGTGCCACTGGGAGTCTTTTTATTGGTTGTTCTGAAGTCCTATGATCAGGTTCAAGTGGGTGAAACATTAAATACAGGTACTACATTTCTGAGTCCAAGTACACACACTAGGTTTTTTCAATTTGTATGCTCCCGATGTAGGCTTTAAGAGTATACAGTCCATAAACATTACCATGTCCATTCATACGTATGATGCACTCGGTTACCCACATGTATTGACAGATGAAAACCATAATCTCTGCAGATGTGTGCCAATGCAGAACGGTGGAGATGGTTTCTAACCTAAACAATACTGAACTGCTATTGTGTCATTACTTTTCAATGATCCGAGCAGTTTCCTCTGTTTCCTTTTGTGGTAGCTATGTTAGACTCCAACCCCTCACAGTTGACATTTACATGTCTGCCATATGATCACATCATATTCAGATAAAACAAACATTATATAAAATACACGCATCACTGCAAACAAATCGCAGAGGTTGTCAGAGATATGGCTTCATTAGCAACCAAGCATGAAGGTGTCTACCAAATAATATTTCAAACTATTTGGCCTATGTCTGCTTGCTGTGGATGATGTCTAAAGTAATTTGTACATGCGTATAGTTTGCATGTCATGTTAATGCCATGTTAATGTTTCGGCATGCTCAGAGTACATGCGTGTGCGAACGTGTATGTGAGCATGCACAGGTGGGAAAATGTGTGTCTGGGATGAACAGCAGTTAGCATTTAGAAGAATTAAGGACTGTCAGCCTTGCTCTGTTGGGCTAGGGAAGTCCTTAAATCTTGCAGCTGTGGCTATCCATCTTTGTCCTCATCCCCAGCCAGAGAAAGATAGATGTATTCAATAAACGTGGTCTTGAGAAATCTGCAGGAAATGATTAAGAGTGATAAATGGGGACAAGGGATATTGGCGGTCCTGAGTTTCATTTGACATCCATTATATCATCTGTGGCAGGGACGGGCTTTTCACACACCCCTCAATGGCTTGGTATTCACCATAAACTGGTGCATCTTAATCTCACGTCTAAAGTATGTGGAAAGAGCATCGTCCTTACATCAGCTTTGTTAAAAATTGGGTCGATATCTACAATAAAGTTTATGTTTAATTGATGAAATAAAAATGACTCTCATGAGAGCATGTGAAGGCCGAGTATAAACATTTCCACCTGAGTCCTGGCAACATAAAATGTTGGGGTTGTTATCGAAGTTAGTAGGCTATGAAGTTGAATGCAAATGCATGGTAAGGCAGTAAGTCAGTAAGTTAGCATTAGCATCTGCTTGCTTATCTGTTTTGTTCGGCTGGCATTTCTTTGTAAATAACACATTGAGAAAAAAAAAAATATGCAGGAGAAGAAATAGAAAGTCTTTGTGTTACCTGCTGTTGTTCCATCTTTGCAGGAGGACGAGAGCGCACCGGTGCCTACAGGGGCTGTGCTGTCACAGAGTCACTGTGACATTCCTTTGCTAGACCAGACTCACTCTGAAAAGATGTAGTGGAACCAAACCAAGCTGTTAAACCTCCAGAGAGAGAATAATACAGGTGTCGGGGAGAGCGCATCAAAGGCAAGTACCCAAATTGTGAGGATGCAATTGATGCTTTCTTAGACGTTTCCTGTCTTCTTTTTTAGATTTCCATCAACAAGGGATTTTTTTTTGGGCCCACTTTATATTAAGTGTTCATGTGCATGTATAGGCTACAGCATAATATGCCACAAAGTATCAATAACTATATGCCATATTTAATAATAATTATACTGTATATATTTTAGTATAAAAAGTGCTTCACATACAATAATAAAACATACAGTGAAATATAAAACAACTGGAATACAGCTCAATAGTAAAATAAGTACTGTATGTAATCGTAATACAAGACAATACAAGAAAATAAATATATGACCATGATTATTTAATGACTACAACAAGTAGTTAACTGATTTTGCTGGTCTATATACACTGTCTTCAGAAAGTATTCAGACCCCTTCACTTTCCGCACATTTCATTGTGTTGAAGATATAATTTTCAATGGATAAAATGTCCATTTTTGCCCATTAATCTACACCCAATAACCCATAAATACGAAGTGAAAACATTTATTAAAAATCAAAAACTGAAATTTTCAGACCCTTTGCTTGTGAACACAGGGAAATCCTGTTTTCTTTAATTAGCCTTGAGACGTGCCTAGAACTTGATTGGAGTCCAACAACCAAGCCATGAAGTCTAAGGAGACCTTGGTAGACCTCTGCGATAAAATTGTGACAAGTCATAGATCAGGGCAAGGGTATAAAACAATTTCTAAAGCGTTGACTGTGAAATGGAAGAAATTTGGAACCACTAGGACTCTTCCTAGATCTGGCCAAACTGAGTAACCTGGCAAGAAGGGTCTTGGTCAGGGAGGTGACCAAGAACCTAACAGTCACTCTAACAGAATTTCGGAAGTCCTCTGCAGAGATGGGAGAACCTGTCAGAAGGACGACCATCTCAGCAGCACTCCATCAATCAGGCCTTTATGTTAGAGTGGCTAGACGGAAGCCACTCATGAGTAAAAGGCATATGACAGCCCGTCTGGAGTTTGCCAATTTAAAAGGATTTAAAGGACTCCGAGAGCATGAGGGAAAAGATTCTCTAGTTTGATGAGACAAAAATGGAACTCTTTGGGAAGAACTCCAAGCATGTCTGGCAAACACCAGGCACTGCTTTTCACCTGGCTTATAAGATCCCTACGGTCAAGCATGGTGGTGGAAGCATCATGTTATGGGGGTGCTTCTCAGTGGCAGGGACAGGGAGACTTGAGGGAAGGATGGCTGTAGCCATAAACAGAGAGGTCCTCCAGGTGCTCCAGAGACCTCAGTCTGGAGAGACGGTTCACCTGTCAGCACGATAATGACCTGAAGCATACAGCAAGACAACGCTGGAGTGGATTCAGGACTCAAGTTTCTGACTGTCCTTTAGTGGCCCAGCCAAAGCACAGACTTAAACCCCATAGAACATATGGTGAGAAACCTGAAGATTGCAGTTCAGACACAAACATAATTGTCATTTGGTGACTTCCCATCTTTTGAATACCTTTCTGCTGCATTGAAATATTCCCCCCCGAGTTCTGCAATTAATTATTAACAGGGCACCAAGGTATTCTCCCAACTTCTTTGATGACTTTACGGAACTATTGTATATTATTTCCACTGATGTGACTTTTACTTTAATATTCATATTGATGATTCTGAGGACAATGGTGCTAAAGAACTCTTTGCTATTTTGGACACATTGGAACTGTCTCTGCATGTGAAAGGGCCCACCCACAGTCGGGGGCACGCTTTAGATTTGATTATCCCAAAGGGTCTCAATATGTCTTTCTGTGATTGATCCTTCGAGTGAGGTGCGGTGAGGTCTAAGACAGGGTAGGCAAAGACAACAACAAAAAAGGGCAACTCAAGGTGCTGAACGGTTCGTAGCACACTGCTTGTATGTGCAAACAACGTGGAAGCAAATGCACAACCAGTATCGGTATTCAAATTGATTGTGAGTTGGCAGAGTGCCTGACAAGTCCATAGAGCCTGATGTAAAGATAATCTGACGGTCAGATGTTTAGCAGAGACGCTTTACAGATGAGCTCTTTCCAGAAACGTTTGGAGTAGTAGTTATATAATTGATAACTACTCCAAATGGTTGTGGTATATTTATTCACAACCTCTAGCTAGCAATATTTTATTATTATAGACTATTTTGAACCTACAGACCTGCACCAGGAAATAGGTATATGACTTCAGCAGCAAATAGTAAAAAAAAGATTTGTAAACCTACGTTATTTGAAGACAAAATCCATTTCCCTATCCTTCTGAACGAATAAGTCGATTACAATTGATTTCAAAATACTGCTGCTCACCTATAAATCACTAAATGGTTTAGGGCCAAAATACATCACTGAAATGCATTTACAATGTGAACCCTTAAGACCCCTCAGGTCATCTGGGACTGGTCTGTTAAATGTCCCCCCAATATTAGTTATAATATTCTTATAATATAAGAATATTTGAGATTTAAGTCCAGACTAAAAAGTTTTATGTTCGCCATTGCTTTCTTTTCAACTGCAAAACTTTTTTGCTAAGCTATAAAACATTTTGATTTAATTATTTTATTCTTTCATTTAAATGCATATTATCTTATTATTTTATTATTTCATATAATTGTCTTTTTATATATTATTTTCAAATCCTGTATGACATGTTTTTATGTGAAGCACAGAGTCTTCCTCGTGTATGAAACATGCTATATTAAAGTGTAAAATGCTTTGCCTTGCCCCCATCAGCGTTGCCAACTCTCGCGAGACAAATAAGCAACAGCAGCTTCAAAAACAAGCCCAATAGCCTGTTATGGCCTCAATGTAAACAGGCTCAATAAATAAGACTGCAACATATTAATCTGAAACCACTGAAAAGCAAAAAAACAATTAAGGAGCACAGTAGACTATGTTACTATGTGTAACATAGTCACATATTTCTAATGAACCATGTAACTTCGATTAGTATATATTTGAGTATGTTATTCTTGTTTTTGCTTTATAAAATGTAATAAGATGAATACATTATAAAAATATATATTTAATATAATTAAATGACAGGTAGACTACCTCACAAAAGAAGGTCATCCCTCTCTATGTCATCTAATGTCATCATTACTATTTAGCCGGCACCGCTTACAATTACAAGATGATTGTTGATGATTTGCCTGACTTGTTGTCATAATATGTTAATATTTTTGGGATTCTACATAACGGTGGGTGGGGGCGAGGAAGATCAAATCTGCCAGCAATCTGTGGGCAGTGTGCAAAGCACAATGGAGAAAAAGTTCCAAAAACACTTCCGCTTCAGCTCCGCGTACAGGCCTAAATGAGACACTATTGAGAGATTAAGGAAGACATTATAACATACAGTTTAATACTTTATTATACCTTTAGTGTAAAGAAAATACATTTGACACTCCAACTTTTTTTTAGAGGTTAGGTTTATTAGGTGGGTATTATTGTTAGTAAAAAATAATTAGTCACGGGTGTTGTACTGGCTCTACAATATGAACAAAAAAGTGTGAGGAGGACATTTTCATACTCCCGATATATTTCAGAAAACATATGCCTTGCTACAGACTTGAGGGGAAAGGCAAAGCTTTCTAAGGGACATATTAATTCTACGACTAGACAGCTGTACTTGATTGATTCAAAGTCTATTCTTAGTTGGCATTTAGCTTAAATGATTTTCAGCTCAAACTGTCTGTCTGTTGGTCTCTCTTGTCCTCTTTTTGTCCCTGTTGGTCTATTTGACTGTCTCTCTGACCCTTACCCCTCCTTTCTATTCATCTCTCCTTCAATGCATGGATGTCTTCTGTTTCATTCTATTTATCTCATTCCTATACAGTTTCCTATATTTCCCCCACTCCTTTCACTGGTAACTTATCTTCCAATATTCCTCTCTGTTTCTTTATTCCGTTTCTGCTCTTCCATCTCCATTTCTCAGAATTGAAAAGCTGCCATTCTCATTCTGAGTGATTTGAAACAGCTCTGCCTTCTCAGTCACTCTGGCTCAGACAGATCTAGCTGGATTGTTTCTCTCCGTCACAAGCTCAAAACATTTTCATCCTTTTCTTTTTCCAAAAAAATTAGGAACAGTAGAATTCTTTAACAGACACTTTTATATTACAGAGCAAGTGGGATTTAGGCATGTTTCTTAAGAATTTTGAGGTGGGCCCATTTCAGGACTCGAACCTATGACCATTCAGTTTGGATTAGAACACCCAGACCCGACCATCCTGCCCCAGAGTATCTAGCCTAGCCGGTTGATTGACAGCTCATGGATAATGAAAGCCATGCAAAATGGTGCAAATTGTTCAAAGATATTCAATCTGAACATTTGAGATTCTTGTGATTCTCCTTTTATTGATTAAGTTTTTGCTACATCAATAAAGTTGTTCTTGACCTCCTTGGGAAATTACCGGTGATGCAGAAAACAAACACTGCAGTGCATTAGCACCAGAACAAACCGTGAGTGCAGATAATAGCAATGGGGTGCCAAATGCATAAAGGTTACAGGAGAGGATTTATGATTTGAGGGTTTGCTGATTAAAATCCCCAGGCAGATGCATGGGAAGCATTGCTGCCTTCGTGTTTTTGTTTTGTTTTGTTTATGAGAATTAATAACATCTCAGTGACTCATAAGTCTATACATCATATAAAAACTTAAATCATAAGTTATTTGTCATTCAGCCCATTCATGTTTACATCTCAGGCGCTTGTCTGTTTTCAATTCCTGATTGCTATCATTGCCATAAAAATTACTAATAGTTCTGTGTGTGAGGACAAAACAAAAGACTGGTAGCTGATTTTTAAAAAAGGACATGCTATTCTTTAAGCACTAAAGTTAGATATCAGACATTTTTGGCATTTTCAAGGGTGGTGGTTTGAGGCAGGATACAGTATATATACACACACACACCGTATATATATACACACACGCACATGCAGTAGCACACACACACACACATAAAGGCAGTGTACGTGAATTTGCAATTCATCAGCAGGCCCAATTTCTTCCGAATGCATGGTGCTTTGAAAGGTCATTCTCTTGTTAGATTGACGTCGTAGGTGCTAATGGAGCTCATGATGTTAAATGGAAGACTGCTCCAAAATGAAATGGACTCCCGTGATATTTAGCTCAAATGCAGTCTCATCACCCGGCCAAGGTCAAGATCATGCACACGCACACGCACACACACCCACACACACACACACACACACACACACGCTTGTGGTGGATACAGTAACTACATTGTGTGGTGATGATTTAGAGGTTATGCTAGTTCTAGAGTTATGCTAGTTCTTCACAATCACAAAGTATTTATATTAAAGAGAAAAACTTCAACACCAAAGCCTCTAGCAGCCCTCAACAACGAGGACGCAGCTGCACCAGAGAATGTAACCTGTATTTAAATACACTCTTCTTCTCGTGCGCAGTTATAACAGGATATTTAATATATGCGCTTAAGGTGTCTTAAGAGCTCCTTGATAATTACAATAACAGTAATACTTCTTATGGTAGTGTCCATTTGTAATTTATGCAGGCTGTCATGGCTGTTCACTTTTATATAGGTCATTCTGAGTGGCTGATTTATGAAAGCTCCAAGCCAAACTTCTTATCTGTCCAGTTTTATACCTCCATTAGGCCCTCTTTGGTTGTTATTGATGGGCCTGCAGAGATACATCATTTATGTCACTTGCTTCTGACACAAGTCCTCTAGATCACAATCTGCAGCCAAGGCTCTGCATCTTTACTTCCTCCAACACCCCTCCCTATTTATCTTTCTTTCTCACTCTCTCTATCTGTCTCTCTATCAACCTGGCTCTCTCGCTGAGCTGCTGATAATGCATAAAGATGCATGGAGATTAGATGTCATCGGCAATAACGCTCCCGAGGGAGGGCTTTTTTTCCCCACCACCCCCGTCCAAAAGTAATATGCCACTCCGATATGGTTTGCCAGCTGTTGGACAAACTTCAAAGCCCCTACATGTAAATACACAACTTGGCATGTGCCAGTAGATTGATAAATCACTTTGTTGATTAAACTGGAGAGCGTCTAAATATTTCAATGGAACTATGCAGTACAGTGAGTGCCAAAAAATACTGTATTACAATGATTGTCTTATTCAAATAAATCTTACGTGCAAAAATATTTCATTTTAATAAACATGTTCCCGAAAACAAAATATATATTTCCGCCAATGTTTTTATTTTTTTTATATGGTTTTCTCCCTTTATTTCCTGTGTGTGTGTGTGTGTGTGTGTGTGTGTGTGTGTGTGTGTGTGTGTGTGTGTGTGTGTATCTATAATCGTAAAGATGCTGATTCTTCACCTTCAATGTGCCCCGTGAAGAATAGATACTAAATAACAAAACAGCCAATCTTACCAGATCAGAACAGTTGAGTTTGGAGGCTGAACGAGTTGGACTTAAGGAAAACATGGAGGGGGAATTTTAAAAACAAAATAAAAGTTATCCAAGTCCATGTAAAATTCTCCTTATGGTGTTTCAAACCAAGTTCTCAATTAGTCTGGGTCCTCTTCTTGTTAATCTACATCTTCATCTTCCTTTGCAGTAGATTAGACACTACAGTGTATTGCTATCCCCACAAGCAGTAAAATAAATAATAAAAATAAAAAATACTAACTTTGCTATACGGGTATGGGTAATGTTTAAATAGGTAGAATTAGAAATAGATTTAGGTTTGGTCTGTGGAAGTATCCAGAAAACCGCTTTGAAAAAAAAGAATTGCCTCTTCGGACCCATGAAGTGAGCTTAGATTTGCCAGGCAGGGTGTGGTACACAGAAGGCTGTCCACACAATGATTTTACGTGCCACGCACGGTTTTATTCAATACAGCCTGGGCTGGTACAATCCCACAGGGCTTAAAACACTGCCTGTTAGTCTTTTGTCCATGTCATTTTTCCAGAGAGCTCCCACAAGGTCCTTCTCTGTCCATTTTCTCCCGTGGAGCTCTTCCCTCAGCTGTGCTCACTTACTGTTTAAAAGAGGGACAGGTGATTACTGACTGCCCACACCTGTCCCCCAGTCCCGTGAACCACGCCTCCACACGTTCCCTCTCACACACGAGAGCTAAACCACGCCCATACTCCCACACCGTGCCACCCTCAGGGCAACAGTCAATGTGAGTGGTTAAACTGCACCCTGCATGACTGTACATTGCCTCCAGATCAGAAGAGACCCCTCCCTCAGGTAACATATGTGTATAACACCACAGTACACCAGTAGACAACTGGCATGACCCCATACTATCTCATGTTTGGGAGGGAGCCATGTCTGCCAATATACTTTTTACTAGGTGCTGAAGGGGAGAAGACAATTACAATTAGGTCATTTAGCAGACACTTTTATTCAAAGCGACTTACAAATACATGTTGCTATTACATGGAGCAGATAGAGGTTAGGCATCTTGCTCAAGGATGCTTACAGGTAGGCCAACTCTGGGGCTCGAA
>JAODLI010001316.1:0-11340 GCA_027575585.1 Percopsis omiscomaycus | reverse complement strand
CCCCCCCCCCCCCCCCCCCCCCCCCCCCCCCCCCCCCCCCCCCCCCCCCCCCCCCCCCCCCCCCCCCCAAGGGGTAATTCCCAGCGAGTGAGTTGCCGGTTTGTCAATATCCAGGAATAAAGGGGAACAAAATAATAAAACATTTAAAAATAAAAAAATACATGGTAGTACATGCCAAAAGAGCCAAACAGGATAGAAGGAATGTAGGAAAGGAAAGGAGTGACAGGAAACAGGAAATAGAGGGACAGAAAGAGACACATTAATAAAACCGCGAGCAGGTCTATGTTCCTCACCAACATTCTGGAAGCCCACGGTACACGGGGTGTCATCAAAGTCTACACAGCTGATGTCCAGAGGGTCCAACTTGGCTATATGGTGGCCACGTACCTGGGCACAGGGCAGTACCAGTCAGTGTGTAGGGCTGGGGAGCTCGGGTATGTTTGTGTGTGTATATGTGTGCTTGCTTAAACAGCCTTGTAAACACTTTGTCTGTAGAGTTCATATATGTCCCTTGAAAAGTGCCGACTCTCTGATATTTAGCTAACTCAGTTGTACTGTGAGGCTGTAACAAGGTTAGTGTTGACTACTGTATAGATAAAGGTCAAAACCAACAGCTTCACTTATCATTTAGGAAAATTGGGTTTCCTAGACATGAGGTAGATTGGTACAAACATGGTAATTATAGCTTAACGTGCCCAGGGTTAACAGCACTACAAACATATGTGGACAATTATTATTATTGATTATTCTACCATTATCATATCGCAATGTTCTTAATAACAAATATACTGTATGTCCTGAAATTCAGTATCAATTCTCAACACCAAAACTCCTTCTGTTTTGTCATCATTGCATTGTATTAATTCATAAACAGAAAATAGAGAGAAACAGTTAGCAGTATGTCTGTTTTATGACTGCGCCGGTGTAATTATGTACCTGGTAGGCTCGTATAAGTGACTGTACAGCCAGGTGGTCCTCCACCAGCTTCTCCACATTGGGCTGTGCCCCCACCAGAGCCTGGGCATGGGCCAGTCCCTGCGCTGTCCCCCCCAAGGGTGGAGGGCTCTGGTACGCGGCACCAGGGGGAGCCCCGGCGTTGGCATTCCGGAAAAAAATATCCCAGGACTGCAGGAGAGGGTGGCAGAGAGTGTGAGTGGCAGAACAGAGAAGAAGAATGAGCGCAGACCCCGAGAACTATTGATGATCAAGGATTTGATTTCCCTACATTAGGGGATGATTTTCAGACAGTACCAGAGGGGAACGCCATGCACACGTGTTCACACACGTGATGAGGGGCAGGCAGCGGTGGGTAAGTCTGACTTCAGAGAGTAAAAGTCCTGCCAGGTTTTCCTTCCTCTTCTCTTAAACAGGTGATTTCAATTTTTAGTCTCTGTGATTGAAATTGAAACCTGGTTAAGTGAACAAGCAGAAAGAAAATCTGGCAGGACTTTTACTCTGAAGTCGGACTTACCCACCTCTGAGGGCGGGATAGGTTGGCGCTTGTTTTTCGGGCTAAAACCCATCCTGCTAGCTCCTCGGAACCTTGTCATAGCAATATAGGGTCAGGTGGCTCACTTAAACATGGTGTCCATTGCATAAACAGGAGCAGCAAGCAGGCATGCATGAGCGCGTGCACACACATAGGCCTTAGTGTTGAACCCTGGCTCTAACTCCCTAGCTAATTAACTTATTGCTGTGAGAAGCTTTACACTGTAAAGGAAGCGTTCAAGTCCTTGGCCTACTTTTTAGACAAGGGCTTATGCATACAGTGTAGATCTGAGCAAGGTGAAACAGGACACAGGGCCTTACAGCTGAAAGGAAATAGCTGCATGGTGGCTTTTCAGCAGAGCAATCAATCTGGCTACAGCTACATCAAATAACAAAAAAAGAAAAAAGAAAAGATATTTTGTTCTTTTCACCATCTGAGTTTATTCCCAGCCTATGTGACTATTATGACTTTAATAATACCTTTATTACACATTATTTTAGATTGTGTATACTTTTTTTCCCTCTTTATTAAAATGATCACATCATACTGTAATTGTGACTGCTCTGCTAGCATTGCATATAGTCTGGTTACTGTTGGTCTAAAAACGTTCTGTGTTACCCAGGTGACCACCTACCCACAAACACTATATCTAGTATTGATTTTGCCTTTTTGTGTAACCCTTGTCCAAGTAGTATTCAAACAGGCAACTCGTTCATCGTGAAAGAGAAAGGGACCAGTCACAAGTGCATACAGTGAGTGTGGGACTGCTAGTATCAGCTACTGTGCAGGCATGCTATCTATAACTCGTGTTCTTGTGGGCTCACGAGGCTAAGATAAGCCAGGACATCCATAAAATCAAACAAATATGACACAAATGTGGTTACCTTGTGCACATTCCTAGGATTTTCCAGCCATGCATAGTACATTTCCTCCACATAGTTCGAGCTGGTTCCGTTCAGAAAGGGCTCCGCAGCCACGGACGCATTTAAACATCGCATGGGCTGAAACGTCCTTAGAGCCACTTTGCCCACCACTGTACTGGGCTGTGAAACGCCCTTGGCTGTCTGGGCTGCAGTTATAGGCCGTAGCCTAGCAACCGTAGTCCTGAAACGGTGCATGGCTGCAAATCAACGCTGCCTCCTCAAAACCAGGAAGACGAAGATAGTAAAAAGGTCCGATTAGAGATGACCCCTTGCGCCTCCGCAAATGCTCGTGCTCTTGCCCTCTCTCCTTACTGGTGACGCCTCCTGATGTCTCCTCCTGTTCTCTTTTCGCTGGGTGTCCACTTCAAGTCTGTTTACACATTTAACACCTGTATATTGAACAAACAAGCATTCTTTCTTACACCAGGGCCATTAAATGTGTACGTTTTTAATGCTGGATTATATTATGCTAACATTAGATCACAGTGTGAATATGTCACTTTGTAACATCTCTCATGATGCACTGCTAGCTGGATATTGGATGACAGGTATTCGAATATTTTACAAACTAAAAATAGACAGTGCACTGAGTGTACAGTGATTTACCTCGTAACCTTAAAAATCTGGGTAAGCAAAAATTTGCTCGGCGGCTACACATAAGCACATGCACAGATTATACTGTAGATGGCGTGAATAGGCTATTGTGATACATTTATTTAGCGATCCTATTCCGTCCGGATATAATAACATATTTAGGCTACCTCATTACCTCATCAATTCGTTTGCGATTTGTTCAATTTTGCGAGCAGTCAGTTATCATCCCACTGTTGTTAGGCTACTTACCTTGCCGTGCGTCGATAAAGTTGACCGAACTGAGCTCCACTGTCCTGTAGAATTATTTACAGTGATAAGACGCAAATAGTGCACACCTATCTTATCTGTAGAGGTGATACGTAGGCTATGAGTAATTTATCGCAATACAACAGATGCCATTGACTACTCTCACCGCGACCACATACAGTTGGCTACTGCTTCACGGATCTCATCGAACAGACAAATACTATTTGAATAGGGGTGCTTACCTTTTTTGTGAGCTGCTTGTGAGCTTTTAACGGAGTTGTAGAGCGTACCGCACTCTGTATGGTCAGGGCACTGTCTAATCACCCTGGTGCTGATATGCGTCACGCTTTACTCTGACGTCAGCGCGCAAACCATCTAACATCACGTCTGCACTGTTCGTATCAAAGAAGTGTAAAATAACGGATTGTATGTATCAATGTTCACGGAATGTAGATAGATATATACAGTCGATGGATAGATATATATGTAGATCGATCCCCATAACCCTGTGGTTGTGAAGTTGACGTTAAATAATAACTTGGATCAAACCATTAATACCCCAAGACTCAGTAGTTAGCCTATACCTTGTATCCTATACAGTAATAAATATATATGTTATATTAAATGACAGCTTAATGAGGCTTGATACTATATGCTACTATATACTACTATATGCTACTATATACTATACATCTCATGTGTCACACACACATTACAGAATAGGAGATAGGATTAGGTGGTCTTTGCATTGTATTTTTATTCGCGCACACACTGGTAACATTTGACCACATTATTGAAAGGACTAGGAAAGCACAATGTAATCATCAAAAAAGTATTTTTTTTACGTTGCAATTCCATATTACTGTAATGCAATTATCAATCTATAGCCTAAGGAACTGAGAGAAAAACAAAAACAAACACAAAGCCCATCTAAAGCACTTAAGGTGGAACATACTGCTAGCCTTTGATTCAAGCCCTCACTGGTAGATCATTATTGGAGCAGACTGTATGTGGCTGATGGTGTCCATATAACCAGACAGGTACAAAATCTTGGCTACTAGTTGTGGGCTTTGGCTCACACAGGATTGTGAATGCCAATGTATAGGAAAACACTATGTAATTTCTCTCACAAACATTTTCTCACTCATATAGCCTACCTGGAAATTAATTACACTAGTTTATATAATTTTTCCATGACTTATCCTGCAACTGGAAAAACAAGAGGTTTTCTAACTTTAAATTTAACTCAAATGAAATGTGAAGGCCAGGAACATTTTTATCTCATAATTTTCCCTACAGCCTCTCTCTTTGGGTTCAATGTTATCGGGGCCTGGGAGGCCCACCCATCCTATGCTACCATTAGCAGTGTCAGTGTTCATTTAGCACTACTGGTCTAATAGACACACCCACAGGATATCCTGTGTGTGGGACAGTTGCTAAATTTGAAAACACTCCCATCCCTTTATCACCTGGCCTCAGCTTTGCCTTCTGTTTAGATCAACGTTGGCGTCCTCTTCAGGAAGGTGCACCAAACCAAATAATATAATTCTTTTAGTCAGCAATGTCATTTTGGAGTTATACTGTTTAAAAGGGCATGCTGTTAAACAGCTGTCTTCTGCTTAACCTTTGGTATTTGGTAAAAAAACATTTTCAAACCTTATTTGGATCCTGCCCTACTCAAAAGGACATGCCACAATCTGTATGCTTATCAATATATCTTCTTCAATCAATATATCTCTGACAGTAACATCTCAAGACAAAAATAGTATATGCACTTACAAAGCTGAGAAAATAGTCAATAGTTTGTAATAAGTTAGTCCAAAAAAAAAATCAAAACACTTGATATTGCACCCGACTTAGCAATGTAATAATTTTGAATGTCATGCAATTAAATACCATAAAATATATACTGTAGTTAAGTCACCACAATGAAACTTTTACGTTACCATGTGATACGATAGTGTTAAACATGTTATTGTAATTTTATAATGTAAGGAATTACTTGAAACGTTTCATACACAAAGAATCAAGTAAGACAACAGTAATATTAGCATGCTGCATGATGTAAACTGCTGTTTGCGTAGAGTGTCACAGAGTAGTTTAGAGGGTCTGTTCAACACAGATAGGTAAGGGCCAAGGTCAACCACACTTGAGGGGAAAAACAAGTCTCAAATAGAAAACAAAACACGTAAAGATTAAACGCCCCCTACTGGTCTCTCTGTGAGTCGCATGTTCATTCTATACCGTCGTGCAGAAACACCCACTGGTTATATTAACACAGATAAGAGTCATGCGTTTTAGATAAAAACATAACAGAGAAGTCTGCAATCAAAACAGGATTTCAAACAGAACAATTCAATTATATGTACACTATAAGTGGAACAACGACAGGCATAATAATATTAAGGATTTGAATAATTGTTTGAAATTTAAAGTGGTATTATGTTCTACATTAGAGAGCCACATGCAGCATTGTGGCAGAGGGTACTGACTGGAGGGTTGCCAACGACAGGTGCCACGCTGCCTGGCTGTAGCCACACACCCGGAGGAATGACGACAAAGTGTCTGGTGAGCTTTCATGGTGTGTGCTGAGGCAGGGGGGCATGATGTTGGTGTAGCTGTCTGTTAGTTGTCTTGAAGTCGCAGTGCGTGTTGTGTGAGAGAGAAGTGTTACGCGGGGCTATGGAGAGCAGATTAATCACCCCCCTCCAACTCGCTTTTTACTCCCCTTCCACCTGTGTCTCCATCCACCTGCAATTCTCTCTCAAAAAAAAATTAAAGAAATTGGTATTCTGCGACGTTTCCATTCATTCATCTTCCTTTCTCAAGGGGTTCCCTGTCCTGGAAAGCAAGCACAGTGATGTCTGTAGGTCAGGAGAAGAAAGGTTGTTGTTAATCAAATGGACACCTCCCATCACAGTTGGCACAAAACACATCTTCAATACAATAAAATATGGTCAACATAATGTCAATATCACCCAATAATCATAAATCATAATAAAAAAAACAACATTGTATGTTCTTGCATATTATCTTATGTATCCTGTATGTATGTATGTATGTATGTATATAGTTTTTATTTATTAAATCTTTTTTATTTTATAAAAAAAATGTCACATGGGCGTAGCCAACTCAGTTTCTCTCTTCGCCATGGTTACCGTCCGTTGAGTGACAGTGAGTGTGCCTGTGGGCGTACCTCACACCCGTAGCGGTGCGGAGGGGGGCCCTGAGCAGTGGAAGTGAACGTTCTGCCAGCGGCTCTCGCGGCGGTGCCACACCCTGGTCTCCTCCGACTGGCTGGAGCGGGGCCGGCCCTGCCCGTCCACGAACTGCGTGAGGCGGACGTAAGCGATGCAGGCGGCGTCCTCGCCGATGATGTGCACGTGGGGATTCAGGATGGTGGTGTGGATAGGCTTGCTGTTCTTGGAGAGAACTGACAGAGGAGAGAAGGAGGACTTTGAGGTATGGGATCTAGTTACAGATCCTCACAATGACAACTCATTAAAAGGAGTAGTTTGGATACTAATCACTCCGTGGTACACCGTGGTACATAAAAACCAAACAAAATATTCCTTTAAGTTGAGAATGGTACAAAAGAATCCATCTATTTTAATAGTACCATCTACTGTATCGTGAAAAGGTCAGTTTGTGTCTGGAATTACCCTGTTACCATGTAGGACTCACATCTTTTCTACCCCTCCACTTACAGTGACGTGCACAATTGTGAGCAGCTGTGATTCAAAACATAAACAGTGAGCTGGGGAGTAAGGGGGGAACGCACGGAGCAGGAAGGAACACTGGGCCCTTCCCGAGACAAACACTGAGAAATATAACTTGCCGTCTGAGAATCTGTAAATAAATAATAATAACAACAACAACAACAACAACAACAAAAATAATAATAATAATAAAGTGTGCACGGAACGAACTGCCGGACCGAACCATCTGCTGTATGGCCGTGATTATATGCCTCACACAGCCTTTTATAACACACCACATACCACAGCCTGACCATCCTGGAAGGAGAATACTTCCTGTTTTTGTCCCTTCCCAGGGTTACTTACATTTTCCCCTAGTGGATAGCTATATATTGTAAATAAGCTTGACTATTTTAAATACATATAACTATGAATAATGAAACAGTTCTACTTACGATTGTCGAAGTAGAACCTATGGAAGTCCATTCCCTCAACCAGGTTTCCCAGCCCTTCGGGTTCAAACGAGGTCAGTCCGGGGTCACAGATCTTCCTGTCAAATCATATCAGGCAAGAAAAAACCACATGCACTTTTGGTTTGTTTACGTCTGTTCCGAGTGTTCACTTTACGGATTGCAAAATGCCATGAAAGATGCGGAAAATGCAGATATTCCTGTTTTGTCAGATGGGTGTGGCTTGTGTTGTGTACGTTACGTACGCGTAGGCCTCAAAGTCTCCATTGTTGACAGCTTCGATCAGCTGCTCAGTGATCTTTATGATCTCCTGTTTGCGAGCTGCAGAGAGATACAAGAACATCGTGAGAACAATCAGGAGAATTCGCCTACGCCATAAAATCACAGCCAGGCACCGCAACACATCGTAGTACTACACAGACTTTTGTTCAAATTAAATCTGATTATTTACTCGTGTTAGTTAGTAGAATGTTAGTTCTACTAGTGTTAGTTAGTAATATTGTTAGTTAGTAGAATCTAGTGTTTCACTATCATTCATAACTCCTACTCATGGAAACTTCAACCACAAGTTGAGTTCTTTGTGTTTCTTTTGTTTAGTTTTGAAAAGATTGTCCTACCTCCGGTTTAAACTCTTAACTTTAATTTCCCAGCACAAGGGCTCAGCATTCTTTGAGAGAGACTCTCTCTCTCTGTCAAATATAGTTCATTTTGAACCACCTTGTACAAAATGTAAATTTGTAGTAATCTAAAATTTGTTCTGTTTGAATTTCTCATGATTGAGATGAACAGATGAGAATGTTTCACAGCTCCCCTAAGAGATAAACAAATGTTCTCCAGAGAATGGAAAATGAACCCCACAGGTTCCACATGGAGTGAAAAGAAAAACCTGACAGTGTTCAATACAGTGTAGCCTCGAAATGTAAAACTGTATTGAACAATGTCTGTCTAATTGTAGTAAAAAGTGTAAGGCTCGTATAAAACATTTCAGTGCATAATAAACAAAAATTTGAATCGAAACCGTGAATATTCATGTAGAATTGTGAAATGTGTGGTGTTACACCCCTAATGACTACATTATGACATGTACTGTATGTGTGTGTGCGTCACATAACCTTTTACGTCCTCATCCTCAACAGTTGTGCTGCTGTCTGTTGATTCCTGTAAACACAAACAAATGTGTAATAAGACATAAAGCCATACCTCCAACACAAGAGCATGCACACCCACACTCACAACAAGTTACGGAGGTTACATTGACTTTACAACGTTTTGGTTCTGTCACAGTTTAAACTGCCCAGATTCAGTTTAGTGTCCTTCTCCCCCCCCCTCTGCCTCTCTCTCCCGCTATTTTTCCTGTGTTCCCATCTCTTGCATAAGGGCATAAATACATGCAGACACCCTCCAATATGTGTTCAATGACTGAATGACGAGACTAACAGATGACAGGAGAACAGGAAGTAGAGATAGGGGGGAGGGGAGTAGGATATACCTTGGTCCCATCCACTGGATTATGGATAACAGTAGTCTGAGGCTCCTGGAGGAAGAACAGACCAAGAAAGGAGGAGGATGAGCAGGAGAACGAGATTGACGGGAAGGAAGTGTGTGGAAATGGAACATGAGAATTGAGAGTGAGAGCGAACGGTTTCAGATGACGGAGGAGAAATGGCAGAAAGAATATTAGTTAACTGAATAAATATTATAGATAATTAATGGTAGGTGTTAAACTGAAATGCAATATCAAGCTTAGACACAAGGCGTGCGCGCACACACAGACACACACACACACACACACACACTCATCCACAGCATTACAGTTCTTTTAATTCACCTTGCTTTCACTATAAATATAATTAACGTAAACAGCAATTCTGTCCCACATGTGCAAAAATGAAGTGGGAGGAAATAAGGCGAATATATATTTGTCTCCTAATACGCACAATTAAAGAAGGAAATAAAGAGCGCAAGTTGTTCAACTTGCATGATTTCGGACACACACAGATCTGATTGGTTGCGACCCCCCACCCCCTTCCCTTCCCACCACGGGTTAGGGTTACACATGTTTAAGGACCCCGTCTGTAGCTAGACAGATGTGGAGCTGCATACCAGTGCAGCGGCGGGGTTGTGGCCTTTGGGGCTGGTTACTATGCTGTTTCTGGTGCTGTTAGTCTGGGGCTGTGCAGAAACACAAAGGGCTCAATTAGAACATATAGCAGAAAGAGGAAGGACACTGCTGTTATGCGGCTGGGAAGTAAAGATGCAGCAATATAATGCTTCATGATAATAATAGCTTCTTTTTTGTACAGCACTTTTCTAAAATAAAATTGTTTAGAAAGATATTCACAAAGAACACAAGATACAATACCCCCCCCCAAAAAAGCAACAACAAAACAACATTAAACTGACAAAATAAAATCACCATACATGATTTTGTACCAGTGGATTGTCCAATTATGTATGTGCCTTCTCACAATGCTTACTACTGTATATCGTGACTAAATACAGTACAATGGGACTGTATTCATGATTCATTTCCAGATGCATTTTAAACAAAACTAATCTGGCATATTCCAGTCTGAGCCTTTTCAACTTCATTGGCTAGGCACACTATTTGGCAGATGGCAAGTTAAAACAAATGCTCTGCACCTCTGCAACATCTGCCAGATGTAACAAAACACACATCTAAATGATTTAGTTAAACAAAAACATTAGTTCTTTCATTATACGTTTTATCTCTGCATTCATATTTTTAACAGCCAACTCAGGGAAAAGGGAGAGCGATGTAGAAATTCACTAACCAATATAAACATGATTCTTAACTCACATACCAATGTTACGACATGGAAAAACACATACTGGCTCAAAATTGAAGACAGGATCCATGCCTGAAATCAGTTAAGCTCTTTACTTCATTAAGTCCTAACGTTTATGTGCGTAATTGTGCAAAAATGATAATAATGGCCAGAATGTAAAACTGAATGGGGTGTAAGAAAGGTGCAGTTGAAGGGATTTAATCAAATTTCACCAGGAGAATGGAACTGATGTATTGATCCTCTGTGCTAGGTTTAGGTACGCATGTAGATGCCTAAATAGAATTACATCTGAACGGGGAGGGGGGTTTACTGGCACGTTATTGAGTTTATGGAGTCTTTCACATCATAATTGTGCTGAATTAGACCCTACACACCTTCACAGTGTATAATTACAAAGATAGGACATCCCACGCCACGCACTAAATAATTAAACTTGTACCTACACACTGGTTTGTAGTTGCACATTGTTTTAACAGTGGAGTATACAATGGCTGTGTTTCTTCCTTTCATTCACTTCATCTTTTCTTCTGATGGAATTGTTAGCGTATACGTGGGGACACAATATATTTACTTTGAAGGCTAATTCTTCTTTTGTTGCCTTCTGTTGACTTTTCTGCATCCGTACATTCCACTAACTCCCTTGGAAAACTGTGACACACATTCTCTCAGTTAAGATCATTTTATTATAAAACCAGATGTGTAGAGTATGTTTGCCCACATATGACTAGGAATTAAAAAGTAAACCCTCATTGTACTTACTCACAAATATAAATATTCAAAAATCGTTCTTGTATATTCATATGTATATTCATATATATATTGTAAATAATGTATATATATATACACACAATATTTTACTGAATAAATGTATGAGAGAAAAAAAACCTTATATGTAAGATAATCAATTAAAAGAGGATTATGAATCCTCTGAGAGCTCTTAATTCCAGTTCAGGGTTCAGTCCTAGATATTTTGTAATGTGTAAAGCACAGTGAAAAAAGTTGACGGCTAACCAACCAGGCAAGTGATTCTGCCAGTGTAACGGAGGCCAGTGGTACAGCAGAGTGCTGCGCTGTGCAGAGTAAACCTCACTCCCCGACACCTTAAGAGAC
>JAODLI010001315.1:0-11340 GCA_027575585.1 Percopsis omiscomaycus | reverse complement strand
CAATATATCTTTATTTATTATGGTATATATATGTTTAAAAAATGTACAAAACAAAAGGTGTGATTGGTGACAGGCTCAAAAAAGGGCTCGTCAGTCCAGGGCGGGCACAGCTGACTCTGGGGGCGGGCCCGGCCCCCTAAGGCCCGCCCATAACGCCGGGACTGGTTTGGCCATGCCATTGTCTAAAACTTTCATTGCCCGTATAACTTGTGTTGCCACTGTATTTTTGATTTACATGAAGTTGTGCTTGCATATCTAGATATCAATAATCGTATTGTTGGTCTTATATAATCTACAGTGAATTTATGTAATAAACTCACTTTATGTCATTGTTTTCTCGGTTTTTTGGATATCACAGATATGTCAGTGTTTAAAGCAAATACAAAATATTTCTTTAGAGCAAATCTCTTAATTACACCAATATTGTGCATGGGAAATAGTTTGTGCCGATAGAAAAAGTAAAACAAATATATATGATCGCCAATTGTATTTCGCTGTCTGAACAACCAGGAAATGCTAGTCTAGTGAAGCTCATGAAGACTGTTAAATTATAGTCTTGGTTATTGTTCACGGCATAGGCTTACACCAATATTGTGCTTGTGAAAGATTTTCTGCATTTAGAAGACGTACAAAGCACTCTGGTATATGGTCTTCCATACAGGAATAGCCAAAACGCCCACATGAGGCAAGTTCGTAATGCAGCCTCGACACTACATACTGCTGAAAATCGCTCTGATAGACTTTCATGATAAGGCAATTAAGCACTGCAATGCAATCTCTATGCTTGCACTAACGTGTACATTAGATACTCTTAAAGTCTGATAGTCACTATAGGTGCTGAACAAGCAGTGTGCTACGAACCGTAGCACACTGCTTGTCTGCATAACACATCTCACCTGTTTCACCTGCATGACTCGCCAACCGTCAAAATGGTAGAGAGAGCAAACTTTATTAATGCTAAAGTAGTGTGTCTATGGCAACCCATCTGTTGATAATCCCTGTGGAATGTCCAATCATTGTAGAGCCGAACTCCAAGACTGACAACGAAGACTTCACAAAATTGTATTTGATTATTGGTAATGCAGGTCTCTCTCTCCTTGCTTTATGTTGCCATCTAGTGGTAACTGGTGGTATTGTTATGGGAGTTGACCAGAAACATTTTTTTACGATGTGAAGTTTACCAATTGAACCATCATTGCCGCCACTGTATAGAACACTCCTACTTCTGTTGATGGAGCACCACATTCGGCCACATCATGGAAAGTAAAAATGTTTATGATGGCTCCTCCCTGTCTAATTTATGGTCACTACCAACTTTGTGGTGACAGTAAGTAAAATATAATAAAGTACAATTAAAAACAGTATTTAAATATTAATTATTTAAATTATTTATCATTAGTAGTAATTATTTAAATTTTAAAAAGTATAAAGTGCAAAAGATATAGATTGAACTGACTAGTGGAAAACTTGTACAATATAGAAGTGTGTTTATGAGAAACAATGGAAGTGAATGGCAAATGAATATAACCGAGTTACCAGCTGTCGCACACCTTTCACAATTAAGGAATTAATTCATGGTGAACGTCAGCGGGAGGTCAGAAAGATACAGAGTCGGCAATTTAACAAAGGTTCAGCCTCTCTTAAAATGTAAAAAAAAAGGGTTAGGCATCTTGCTCAAGGATGCTTACAGGTAGGCCAACTCTGGGGCTCGAACCCATGACCTTCTGGTTAGGAGTCCAACACCCAGACCATTAACAGACAGAGCTCATTTCACTTAAAATCACTTTGTCTCCTGTGAGGAATATGACAAATGAACCCCCTTTTAGCTTTAAGTCAAAGTTCACCAAGCTTTAACTCTTGAACAGAGCAAAGAGAAAAAAATAATAGTAATGTGACTGGTTGTTCAGAAAAAAACTAAAAGCTGCACTATTACATTTGGCCGTTTTAGCTACTGTTGCTTTGAATAAATATATACTGTATCTGTCCCAGAATGTCTCCCATTCCAGGGATCTGCACTGCTTGCAATAAAGCTGAAAAGAAAGCTGTTTAGTCAAAGAAACATACTCCAATATCATGTTTTGTTTACTTTTATTGAAAAGGTTTTTGCCCCAAAATGTTTTCATAGAGCACATGCATAAAAATACAGCAGTACCTTAAAGACTCACAGCAATAACAATAAAACCTGCACTAAAGTGCAACCCCTGTTCTATGTACATACCTTACATATCATGTGGTTCCTGCAATATAACATGCAAACAAGACACACACAAAATCTACATTTCCACTATGGGAAAGGTATATAAAATTATACATGAGATGTGTTGTTTTTGCACCTGACTCAAGACTAGTTTCTTTGGTTGGTATTATTGCTTTATAGTTATTTTCTTCCTCTTGTGTTGTGACTTTGCTTCAAAATATTTTAATTTTTTCTATGTATTACTACACATGAATCTAATATTCATATTGACTGCAGGTAGCCAGATTGTGGTTTTAAAAAGGCTTTAAATTGTTTGTCAAAACCATAACATTATAATTAAAATATGTCTAAACAACATAGGGGGTTGACACATACATGGCACTTAAATAGCACAAACATGAAAGCTATTGCACAGAAACGTCAAAATGTCAAAACTTTAGATAAAGTAGTTGTGTCATAAATCATGTGTAAAGGGCAACACCAATTTACTGTACAGAAAAATAAAGAAAACAGCAAAAACAGCATTATCTTTTTAATGATTGTCACATTGTAAGTAAAATAAAAAATTCAAAATGTAGAATTTCTTTCAAGCCGAGAGAAATGCTTAGAAGCTTTATGACGATAATATCAAAACATACGGTAATATTTTCTTATTGTTAACACTTATAGATAGCAAACATGGCAGCTTACTCAGAAAGCTTTCAAAACAAACAAGTTTTGGCGTTCCAGCAGGAAACCTGGGTAGGACCCATATTTTTACAGATCAATGTTGACGCCAATCAAATGATACTCTAGGGAACGGTAAAATGAACACAGTGCCGGGCCTTCCAATGTGTGACATCATCAGTAGTTTAGCATTACTATGACATTAGTAATAACAAAAAGTATCATCAAACAATATGGCTTCGTTCCTGCATGTTCAAACTACATGCAATTAGTTTACAGACTAAAACTAGCCTCATCTGGAGCTACGAGGAAGCACTTGGGTTAGGCTTTTTAAAGCCTGTTTTCTTGCTGGTATAGATTTGATTGTGTACACAAATCCCTGCTGAGGTCCAAGGTCTGATTCATCTTATATAATAAAGGAAAGCACCTCAGTCTGTGTCCTTAACTAAAACCTCCAGATGCCTCTACACCATACAGCACCTGACATAGTCATTCACTTTCATAAACCCTCAGGAACAGGGGGGCCTCACTGAACTCATTGTTCAACTCAGACTAACCAATGTGTTTCTCCCAGTGAATCAGAGGTCTGGTGTGTTGTCCCACATAGGGGCAGGGGGTGGGTATAACACAGAAAGCGTGTGCCGGTCAGGACAGCAGAGGTGTTTGCCACTAAGGCCTCATGACACCCCAACCAGAAGAGAGGGTGAGCTCGCAGAAGCCTCTTGTGTTTTCACCTAGTGGATAAAACAGGGATAAGTGATACTAGCATAAGTACTCCTGCTTTGGTAGAGATTATGAGGTTGTAGAATCAGATTCTGTCCAAGAAGAAAGCATTCAATTTGGCCAAAGTATCAAACATTAACCTTTTTTTCATTAAATCAGTGGCTCGCAAGTGGTTCTGTATTATTGTTAATACAACGCATATGCATACATTTTTCAACAATGTTTATGAACATTTGTTATGCTGTTATGTAGCGTGTGCATGGGCGGTTGCTAGCTATAACTATAAACAATTTGTTGGGGGGTCGCGTGATTTATGTTACATATAGTTTATACTGTATTTGTTAGTGTCTTGAGCAACAACGCAACGCATACATGCTCACTGCAAACCATTGAGACCTGTCTATGTGAGGATCGGGAGTGCATCCTGCACTGCATATTGTTAGGGGAGGGAAATAACTTGCCTTTCATTCCGGATGCAATTAGAATGTGCATTTATGTGTCTTGAAACACTATTTCACTGTTTCAGTTTACACAGAAATTATCTAAATAAATAGAAATAAATGATTAACTGACTGAAGTAATTAAATGAATGAAAATGTTTTGCTTTGTGCAACCAGAGATTTAACTGCTCATTTTATTGGCTAAGAATTGACACTGATTTAGTGAATTGGGTTCTTGTGTCACAATCTGGGCGCATTACTAGGAAGGTTTAATACATGAGAGCCAGTGAATCAGGCCCAGGCACAGAACCACACCAGGGGACAGTACCTTTACCTGCCCGGGGTGGTGACAGTGAGGAGCAGGAGGAAGAGGGAGGATGGGAGAAAGAGGCGTGGTGGAAGGAAGCTATCCTGCACTCGTTTTTCTGAAGATATTCATACAGGGCAGGAGAACAGAAAAAACAACATGGAGAAGAAGGAAGAAAGAAAAACAGGAGCGGGGAGGGAATGGATAGAACAAGACAAAATGAAGAAATAAGGAGTTTAAGAAATGACATGGAAAGAAAGAAAGTATTGGAGGGAGTCACATGTTACCGTCTGCTCTCTAGTTGACATTTACTTCATTTCCACCCTGTGCCTTCATTATCTGTGTTTGGAGAACTGATACTCACCCTGCTAAAAGTCCATATTCATATAGAAATGTAATCTTTACAAATGCAAATCGTAAAACTAGGGTTAGGGCAAAACAGCATATAACAACTACAGTAAATGAGCCCACCTGTAAGTTTGTCTTGGCTTTCTCCAACACGTCCCTTGTTCTCGACACTGTCAACAAGCACAAACACCATGACAACAGGTCATCCCCAATTGAGATTTCATGACACAAATAGACAATAAACATTATTTTGTAGGAAAAACATGAATAACAATTGGAAGTGGAAACCCAAATAACTAAGAAGGAACGTGAAACTGGCAGATTTGACAACTCAGAATCCCTTCAAAAGAATTACTGTTTTACATAAGGGACTCTAGAGCAAATGCATTGGCTACAGCTGTGACAGACTGACCAATGAGAGAGATTAGACCGATAAATGGAAAGAAAGGGTCCACAAATACACTGGCAGTATGGTACCTAGCAAAGTAAATAGTGGACAATCTGTATATACAGTGCCTCTAAAATAACATAATACTAACAGTTAATTGCCATATTTGACTGTATTCCATACACGTAGCCTCAAACTAATTTGAGGTCATACATTTTCATAATCAAAACACACAAGTATTCAAGGCAAGCAGCACAACATTTTAACCGAATGCACAGATGTACAGTAATGTTAAATGTTACTAAAAGTCCCACCTGCATGAGCGTTACTGGACAGACAAACACAATGACTCACGCTGGCTGATGATAAAGTGCTCCATGCAATCTTTAGTGCGGTTGGAGTTTCTCAGTCTCTCCATGGTGTCCTGTAGGGCCCCCTCTCGCTCTGAGAGCCTTCCACGGAGAGAAACTATCTCCTCCTTTAGAGACTGCTCCTGAACACACACACACACACACACACACACACACACAACATAAACCTGAAGCTGCATAGGATAACATGGCAAATCATTTACACTGATCGATCTGTATGGTTTCAAGGCTATATGAACATCATATTGACTAGTGCATTTTAAGACAGACATGAGCTTTTTCAAATACAGGACAAAAGAAAAGGGATTTAACTATTTAAAACTAAACGTTGAAGGGCTACAGCAGTCTAACTAATAACACTGAATGTGATCGAGTAGTTGTTACCTGCTTGGTGCTATGAGAGGCCTCAGCGCTGGGCAGAGCTGCTCTCCAGAACATTCTCAGCAGTAAGCTGGCCTCCTCTAAAATCTCTCTAAGTTTCTTAGCATTACTTAACAGCTTCCCAACGGAGCCGGTGTGCAAAGGCTGAAAGGAGGCAGAGAGAGAATACATTCGGACAACAGATTGATGCAGATGGAAAGTAAACATCTTACTTTATCATGGCTAGGACATTTGCCACAGAAGACCATTAAAGAATTGCAAAATTATTTCAAAATGTTTTCTTTCCTTGCTAGTGAATATACATATACATACATAAAACAGGACAAAAGCTAATACACAAGTTAAAAAACCAAAACATTAAACATTATAGTACTAAATAATCTGGTAACCTTACAATGTTAATCTTAGTAATATGGATTATTACCCAGGAGCACCAAAGAGCACCAAAGATGCCCCCTCACCTGGTCTAGGCTCCGCTCCTGCAGGACAGGGGTCATCAGGGAGCCAAGGGTGACCTCCATCTTGCGGACAAGAGCGCCGCCCTCCAGGACCTGCTGCTGAAGGGCTTTAAAGTCATCAACGTGACCCAACGCATGGCGGCCATGCCGGTTGGCGAAGGAGCCATCTTGGGCGTGTCGCTGCAGCGCTGGGGTGGAATATATATTGTGGTATGCTTTATTGTTATCTCTCATGGACCAAGGTGCCACATGAAATATAGAAAGTCAGAAAGAGAAGGAGAGAGAAATTCACCATGACAACTGTGAAATGTATCTTATACTGCGACAGACTGTGACATGAGGAATATTCATGTAATTAAGTGACGTCTTCCTCACCAGAGTCAGTAAAGTTAGTCTCATCTGCAACTTCCTGTGCAGGAGAAAGAGGTGAAGGACTGAAGAGACCAGTGTCTCGCACGGGTGGAGATGGAACGTTGTCTGTAGAGAACGCCAGCAAGAAAAGGCCAGTCAGTCCCATACTTAAATACTTACTGTAAGTGTAATAAAACCCTCCATGTAAGGCAGGGTATTTTCATGCTCTTTCCCGGCCCGCGGTGTTTTCGTCAAGTTGCCTTGTTCGTAACAAGCCTGCGATTTCGCTGCCGGTTTACGCTGAGCCTGTGACCTGAGTTTCCTTTGTTTATTAAAACGCTCACATTTTAGTTCGGTGTGTGTGTTGTGTCTGCATCTGGGTCCGCTCCCCGTGTTGTTACAATGTACTGAATATGAGTACATGTATATTATCTGAATTCAAATTTGATTGGACAAATGACACATGTGCTGGCACACACATGCACACCTTGTGCCCAAAGTGACACACAGTATTAGAATGCTAGTTTGGGGGGGGGTTGCAGGCATACTGACCACTGAAGAGCTGTCTCCTGGCCTGAGGCCGGGAGTCACTCAGCCGCTGCTGAAGCTCAAGATGCAGCCGCCTGGGGTCAAAGGTCACAGTGCTGTCCCCAGGCGTGGCACTATCACCGGACTGACCTGCTCAGAAACATATACAAGAGGAGAGAGAGAGAGAGAGAGAGAGAGAGAGAGAGAGAGAGAGAGAGAGAGAGAGAGAGAGAGAGAGAGAGAGAGAGAGAAAGAGAAAGAGAAAGGGAGACAGAGAGAAAGACCATTGCTATAACATATATGCCAAAAGTCAAAAGACGAAAGACACCTCAAGCACACTGCCTGGCCAAAAAAAAGGCGGTCCTACTCGAGTGAGTGTTGGTGGGCGCGCTACACAATCGCTGGTACATCTGGAGCTCACACTGCTGGGCGTGGACCACGCCTTGCCTCTCACAAAGCTGCTTCCGGAGGACGCTCACCTCATGCTCAAGTCTACACAAACACACATAGAAATCCAGGTAAATGTGCACACACACACACACACACACACAGATAGTGAGTTATTACTGTTGTGGAATATATATAGGGTTTATAAAGGTAAAATGCACAAACACACAAGGTCATCTGTGCATGGGTATGAAATATCTGTGTGCATGTGTGTGGGGACTGTCTCTCGCTACCTGCCGATGGTTTCTTGGTTCCTCTGTCGGTCCTGTTTGAGTTGGGTGATCTCCTGGCTGTGAGACTTAGCCTCAGCCTGCAATCTCCCGCTCTGCTCCGCCCACTTTGCTGCCTCCAACTCCGCCTGCTTCAGTCTTGCCCCACCCACCAGCACGGCCTCCTGCAACCGCTCCTCCTCCTTGCTGCCGTCTGAATGGGAGATAAGTGTTACATTTCTCCACCTTCATTCTGACTGTGTTGTATTTCTGAGGGGTGCAAGGCAAGGCAACTGTAATCAAGTTCAGTCTTTCTAATTGACCACTAGAAAAGGCCCATTTAATAGCGCAGAAGCAGACAATTAATACAAGGCTTAAATGACTGCAATATGAAATGGTTAATGAGAATATAACTTCTGTCAAACTTCATCATATGTCTGCTAATATTCCGGATGTTTGTACTAAGTGTTTCGATGAGAAGGGTACTTTAATTCACTGTCTTTGGGAATGTCAAAAGATTCAGAACTTCTGGAAGAGTGGGATAAAATGTTTGTCAGCGATGAACAAAGCCAATGTCCCTTTAAATGCCAAATTCTGTGTGCTTGGAATAAGAAGTCCAGAACCTTAGTCTGTTGATTGTATTTAGATCAACAGACTAAGGTTCTGGACTTCTTCTTCAAAGCAGGAGAGCTATTGCACTGGAAAGACATGGACGCTCCATCACTGGGAATGTGGAATAAAGACCTTGTATTGGTCTGGAAAGACTGCTTAGGGCAAACGGAAAGACTATGCACGTAAGTTTAGAAAGCCGAATATGGACTTCCTGAGAACTGGGAATGAAGATGCTGCCTGAAAGAAAAATGTATATAAAGAAGGATCTTTTTATTTTTTATAAAAACAATTACTATATAATAATAACTATGACTTTTTACAAGTGTGTGTATGTGTGCGTGTATATGTATCTTGTCTAAAACTGCCGTAATGTTACTAAATGTTTCTTGTTGTGAACCTCAACTCCTCAACAAATTGACATGAAGTTCACATGAGGTTTCCAGGCGTAATCTAGTCAGTAAAACATCACTTGGTCTCACTGTACCTTGGCTGGCCTGCTGGAGTCTGTTCTGCAGACTGAGGTTCTCCTTCTTCAGGAGTTGAACCTCACAGGAGAGCTGGCCCATGGGGTCCAGACCCTGGATGTAAATGTTGGTGGGAGCGCCTGCATAGAAGAAAGAGATGGAGGGATTTAGGAGAGGATGAAAGGAAGACTTAGAGTGAATGGAATTTGTATTCATTTCCTCTCACCATAAACAGTAGGAGTGTGTTTGTGTTTTTACCTTTCTCCATGGCAGTTCTGGCCAGCCTTTCCTCCAGCTGCTGCCGGAGGCGGTCGTTGGTCTGGATGGAATCTTCCAGTCTCTGTCTCAAGGCCCGGATCTCTCGCAGATGTTCCTTCATCAGGTCTGAGCCTACAGCACCCCCGGGAGCACAGAGCGGTTTTACATGTGTTGTCTTTTGTCCAAAGGTGGCTATTTATGTATATTTACATTAGTTTTTTGGTAATTATTATTAAAAAGCCAGAAATAACAGAAACACAAATATGCATTTAATGTGAGATAATAGCTTTAAGTGTGCTGTGACTGTATGTCTACCTGTGTGACTGGTGCCCGACTGGTAGCCTGAAGACCCTGATGACAGGTCAGCTCCCGCTCTCATTGGCCGGGCACCGTAGTCTATATCCCATAATGCACTGCTGTGTAGCAGGCTGCCCCCGGTTTTCATTGCCGGACTGGCATTTAGACTGGCACTGGTAGCGCCAGCAAATGGGGAGTTCATGGTAAGCCCATGGTAAGATAGTGGCTGGAAGCCAGAGACGTCATGCTGTTGGTGGGCTGACAGTTGGAAATCCTGGACAGGCTTGGAAGGTGGAATGGAGAACCCTGGATTCATAAGGATTTGAACACAAACACAAACATAAACATATAAAGCTAAATGAGCTTTGTAAAAGCTCAACTAAATTTCGAATGATAACGTTCTAGTAATGTACTAAAAATGCATAAGTGAAGTAACCTTGGGACACAATGCTGTCCTTATTCTATCCTTATTTGCTTGCAAAAACCGGTGGCTAACCAGTTCAACTGTTGACAAATGTACCAATTGTAAATCGCTTTGGATAAAAGCGTCTGCTAAAGGCTGTAAATGTAAAATGTAAATAATAATAACCCAAACTGTCACTTTCAAGACCTGATTTGATTAACTAAAATACAGGGAAATTAGTCAGGTTAACTTAGAGCCCCAGTCAGTGAGGAAAAACTGCAGCAGGAGAACAATGAGGTAAGGAGACAGGTGAGGTGAAGACAAAAGACAAGATGACAGGGACGAGAGCATTCACTGTTAGCTAGAAACACGGAAGGTAGAAACCTACAAAGGTATGACCTCAACACTAGGTCTCTTATCAATACCTGGTCTTATAAGAAAGGTGCGATATAAAAATGGCCAAAGCAGTTCACCACCTGAAACAACTACAACTACATATGCTACAGTAGTTATTGTGGTTATAGTTGTTACGCACATACAGTACGTACACACACACACACACACACACACACACACACACACACAGTCATGCAGACGCACTCTCGCTGGCTCCCAGCTGCCTCTGTAACAGCTGCAGCTCCTGCTGCACCTCAGCCAGGGAGAAACCCGCCCTCCCGTTGTCTTGGTAACGGGGTCGCAGCGTGGCAGCGTGGGGATCAAAAGGCAAAGGCGCCCCCTGGCTGAAGGACGGAGGGGGAAGGCTGGGGGTGGAGGTGAGGCCTGGGGCTGGTGCTGGAAAAAGATGATGATGAGGATGGTATGGAAGTGAGGGAGAGAAGAGAAGAGAAGAGAAGAGACGAGAAGAGAAGAGAAGAGAAGAGAAGAGAAGAGAAGAGAAGAGACGAGAAGAGAAGAGAAGAGAAGAGAAGAGAAGAGAAGATCAGAGAAGATCAGAGAAGAGAAATGAAAGAAAAAAGCAATAGTGTAACGAAGAACAGTACGCCAATAGAACAGCATGGTGAGCGGTTTGAGGCTGAATAGCAGCATAATACACACTTGGAGTAGGGAGTGAGACACTACACAGTCTCTGCTTCACTCCGTCTTCCTACCTGTCTGACTCTGGCTGTCGGCTGCCTTTTGAGGGGAGCACTGCATGATGGGACAGTGAACGGAGGGCCGTGCACCGCGGGATGCAGGGATGGATGGAGGGATGGATGGAGGGGCAGAGGTATGGTGGGACACGGTACAACTGTGGGGGTGGCCAACTGGAGATAACGACAGACGACACGATGTGATGATATGAATCTGTCACACCCAGTTTAGCTCAGTTTGTCAACCCAGTAAGTAAGTAAGTAAGGGATCTGTTTGACCCCTACAGTTACAGTTACAGCATTTAGCAGACGCTTTGGATAAAAGCATCTTGCTCAAGGATGCTTACAGGTAGGCCAACTCTGGGGTTCAAACCCACGACCTTCTGGCTGGGAGTCCAACA
>JAODLI010001314.1:0-11341 GCA_027575585.1 Percopsis omiscomaycus | reverse complement strand
TTCGCTCTTAAAGTGGGGTAGGGCCATTTGAGACACACAGGTGTGTGTGTGTGTGTGTGTGTGTGTGTATACACAAACAGGGTTTAAAGATAAGCGACACAAACAAAAACAAGTTAGTTCACAAACTTTACTAAAATACATCTGACCAATTTCCCCCTCTCTGTTTTTCCTCGCTTCCTCGCTTTTTTTCCTTTCTATTTCCATTTCTTTTCTTATACTCTTGTTAGCCTTCCCTCTTTAAAACCCTTCGCCTTAACCCTCTACCTGTTCCTATATAGTCATCTTTTATTCATTTGTCTTTTTAGGTCTTCTTACTCTGTACCACCACTTAATTTTTAAAATACTGCACTTTTCTCCAATTATTTCATGATCCTGGTCGCTATACCGATGTTCTATGTGTGTGCACACAGAACATAGCCTTATACGCCGGGTAGAGGGTAAAGCCAGACAGCAGTGATAGCCTCAGCAGCCCACGGCTATACCGTTCAAACAACTCTCTCCTAACGGACCATGAGTAAATTGTTTAGCTGTATATGAAACAACTCCCGGGTGGCAGGGCGGAGGGTGAAGTCTTATCTAGCAAACAGAAAACACCCTGCCGTCCCCTCTGATCCATGTTGTTGTTGCTACAGAGTTCATGTAGAGATGAATGAGTGAGGGGGAGTCTGTGCATGTGTGTGTGTGTGTGTGCAAATCTGAGCGTATGACGCATGTTTAAGACGAGGGACGGTATCAAAAGGGACATGAATATACTGTATAATATAAGAAACAGAAATAGGGTTGACAAAAAGGTGGAGAGAGAGAGAGAGAGAGAGAGAGAGAGAGAGAGAGAGAGAGAGAGAGAGAGAGAGGCATGCTCAGGCGAACATTTCCTGTCCTTTGGGGACAAGGTCTTTTCAATCTCTTTCCCTCTGTCTTTCTGTAATCCTCCACCTCATCCTGCCCCCTGATGTCTTTTTTCCTCTCTCTTGCGCCGTCTTCAGATTGTTGCCATACTATATGACACTAAATCCTGCCTTCACCCCTGGAAGTCAGTGGTTTTCAAAGTGTGGGTCAGGACCCCCCAGTGGGTCGTGGGGGGAATATTTGGGGCTCACAAAATTTTGAAAACTTTATTTTTAATTAGTAGCTAGTAACTAGTTTATATATTCATACAGTATATTAGCTTACTGTATGTACATGCGACAAAATTCTATAGTTAGAAGGTTTACATGGAGATACCTTTTGCACTGAGTGAAGCACAATAAAGTGTCTTTGAAGTGTGTGTGTGTGTGTGTGTGTTGTTATTTGCCATTTTGCAACTGTCAATCAAATAATATTACCGTTGATTAGCTTATTGATTGGCCTCCGTTCCTCTGCCTAATAATTCTGACTCTCTCTCTCTCTCTCTCTCTCCCCCTCTCTCTCTCTGTGTAGGTGCCTTCCTGTGTATGACTTAATGTGACACTAGAGCTCATGATTAGACCAACAAGCCTGCTCTTCCTGCTTAATCAATTAAGTTCCTCAGCCTCTTTCCCTGCAGTGTAAAATATAATATTATGAATCTCACTGTCATGCATTCACTCCGCTGTCACATCGCCTCACCGAGTGCTATTACGTTCCTCAGTTAAGGGAAAAAATGTTTATATGAGTGTCATATACTTCCGCTCAACAGACAAGTTAAAAGTGCTCTCGGGCTTTTAAACATTCCAACATGCTGCTCAAAGCTGGTTTTGTGAAACAGTTCAATCAGATATTTAGAAAATGTGTATGATATTGTTTCATGATTCATTATTATCAGGTTTATTAAGTAACTGACATCATCACACATGAACAACTGAAGTGGTCTTACCGTGCTCATCCAGTAGTATGTTGTCAGGTTTGATGTCTCTGGAAAGACACACACAAACATTCTGTGTTAGTTTTGGTTGGCCATCACTGACTGTTATGGTGCACGTGTGCTATTAATGTGTATGTTTGTCAACCTGTAGGTACTTTTTGAAAAATGTTATAACTATTTTATCTCATGTTGACAGAGGCAGGTAGAATTATATGGCAATAACAGTTAGACAAAATTCAATTAAACGAGCGCTGATATACAGAAGACTGTCGGATACATTCACATCAATGTAAACATTAACAAACAAGAGCTTCCAAACACGAGAAAAACAAAACATTACCAGCAACAAACACTGAACTGCAGAGGATGAGAAAATGCCACATTAAGTCAAATCAATAACTCCAAACGCACAATGACAAACAGGAGATGTTTTTGACAGTTGCACTCATGTTTTGTGTGTGTGTGTGTGTGTGTACGTGTGTTTGAGACAGCATATGCGAGGTACAGTATGACGGACAGCCATGCAGAGGGAAACAGACACATCACTGAATGGACAAATTCGGGATTGATAACCTGGCCTTCATTGTATCCCATAATACTCTGCACTCCCCAAACCCTCTCCACTGTGTTCCTGTGCAAGATGTGTCTACATTTTTTTCCCTGCCTTTTTATTTCCCCAATGAAAAATTTATTAAAGTGGTGCCCTAAAATGGAAGCAATCAGCCAGTGTTATAATGAAACAAACTGCAATCAATTTAATGACTTCTAGCTCTAACGGAAAGTTTCCTTTTTGTATGTTATTTACAGTAGTATCTTGTCATCTTGTAGGGCTGTCTTTTCCCTAGCCTTCACATCTGTTCTGAAATAGTCAAAAGTAAACCTCAAGCTTAGTTTTTAATGGTCAAATGAGTGTGTGTCTGTGGTTGTGCTTTGCTACCAGCTGCGTGAGTCAAACCAGCAGGTGAGGTGTGTAGAGGATACATTTTGGAGGGAGACTGCAAGCTGGCCCGTGGGAACACCAGATACCTGAGCACAACAACAGGTGTAGACCAGAACCCGACAGACCAGAATTGATCTCCAGCTGGCTGTTTTTCTTGATACTGTCTCTTTTTACATTACATATTAAATAGTTGGTGGGTTCTCAACACAAGATATGGTAACTTATTTGCTTGTAATATAATGGTACACTCCCCGATTACATTCTAGTGCCCCATAACGCCAAATGTCTGCCCCAGCTTATGGTTTATGTTAAAGCTATGCATTATAGCTGTAGGGCAAGGGGAAGACAATGGTGTCAGCCTATGAGAGCTGTAGGAGGATGAGGAGTAGAGAGCAGTGCAAGACACTAATGTTGGTTTCAACCAAAAGTCCGAACACAAAGAGTGTACCTTTTAAATAAGTGGTATAATGGTATGCTATGTAACTGTGGCCACAAGGGGGCAGGGTTGGGAGAAACCATGTCCTGGTAAAAAAAAAACATAAACAGTTGCATAGACTCTTTTGTTTATTAGCGTTGGCGCAAACGTGTGTGCATTACTGCATGGACACATGCACATGTGCTTTGTCTAATCCTCACATCTGACAGCTACGGCAAAGATTAACAGGTCTTATTTGTCATGCAGTTTATTATATTTTTTTT
The DNA here is from genome assembly GCA_027575585.1 of Percopsis omiscomaycus. Classification (NCBI taxonomy): domain Eukaryota; kingdom Metazoa; phylum Chordata; class Actinopteri; order Percopsiformes; family Percopsidae; genus Percopsis; species Percopsis omiscomaycus. Next base: position 7,883 of record JAODLI010001314.1, on the reverse strand, counting down.
TCTGGGGGAATCACAGTGCCTCAATTTCCTTATCATCCAAGTCACAGTGACAGGTTACACAGCCACCTGACAAGGTCAAGGCTAACGGTGGGAGACAACAGAGCTCTACAAATAAGGCCGGGCTCTGCAGCAAAAAATTACATCTTCCGCAGAACCTTCGTTTAACTCCCAACACCCGATTCCTATCTCTCCTTGACTCTGTTCTTCCTCTGCAACCCAATGCTCTCTCTCTCTCTCTTTCCACTCTCTCTCTCTATATATAAATTGATATCTTACTATTTCTTTTTGTCGCTATTTTTCTCCTCCATAATGTATGTTACTCTTTTGATTATAATATATTCATGGAGCAGTTTTGGAAGAAATAGCCCTCCTCCCCAACAATCTCTCCATGACTCTTTTTCAACCAACCCCCCCCCACACTCTCCTTTCTTTCGCTCTCTCTTTCAATCTCTTTCTCTGACATGGCACGCACCATTTATTTGATTATTAGAGTCATTTTGGGTGCAGTTTTGGCACAAAACCACCTCCCCAACACAGACAGCAGAGCAATGCTGGACCAGCTTGCTTGCTCCACTGGGTTAGATCCTGGGGCTGTAAATCTGCAAGGAGACTCATGCATCAGGGACATTACATTCTCGCACGCACGCACACACGCACACGCTCACACGCACACACACACACACACTGTCACACACTGAAGCTCTCTTCTCCTGTCTGGATGTATATTCTGTATGTGTTGATTGTGACATGGCTCTCACTGTGTCTCTTCTCCATCAAGCTCAGAGATGCTTTGAACTACACAGGACGATATTTAATATTCAACACCCTCATCTAATGTTCAGTTAAATATTTGATGACCAAATGCATCACTTCATATTCACAATCCGCAACTAAATGAGACAGCAATGGACTTTTACCTTGAAGAATGAATGCTCCTCAGATATACACATGTACAGTACCAGTGCTGGAGTAGTCAGGGCAAATCTTCTTTGATCAAATTGACACTAGTAGAATTTCAGTAGATCAAGCTATCATACTGCTAAACACAGTCATGGGGAACTCGCAAAGCTACTCTGGGTTTGCTAGCTTAGTCATGCTAGCGCCAATGACACCTGCATCACTAAAAATATGTAAGACCAGCACCAGAGGGAAGGTTTGGGCCTACTGCTAATAGCACAGTTGAATGATTTAAGTTGTTGGTCTACTACAAATATTGGCAATATAAAAGTAATCTACATACATCCATATCACTGTATCTACGCAGACACTAGGCCTGTATCATCCTATATCAATGACTTTGGTAACTTATCTATGTGCACGAATAGAGCAGACAGCGTTTTATGAAGAAGTGCTGTGAGCAGGTAAGCAGACCTAGCTAATGGCTCATTGCTTGTCCTCGTGGCACGTCACATGGTGAGTACTGGATCTAATTCACTTCATTACCCTATGAGAACCTAGCAGTAAAGGGCAGGCTGACCGGTATGTTGTGTGTGCGTCTGGTGTGTGTGTGTGTGTGATTCAGTGTTCCATGGAATAATCTGCCAGACAGCAGCAACCTGTGGCGTGGAACTGTTGGTGGATCAGTGGGCAGGGTGACAGTGGGCCCAGGTGGGGGGGCTAAGAAAGGTCAACGGTGTAGCCCGTAATTAGCTGACATTTGCCTCAAAGGCTGGCGCGAGGCGCATGAGGAAGGATCTGTGTTATTGCTAAATATATGCAGTAAGTGTGAGCAAAGGAGTCTCATTTATAGCTAAAGGCCAAGCTAGCCTTGTGAAGCTAGGAAAATGGAGTGCTGAGACAGCTAGCTCCCAGAGGTAAACAAACTGGGAACATTGTAGGGGCCCAATGTGTGATACAAGCCAAGCGGTCATGGTGGTAGTGATTAGAATGGCCTTAAACGAACTGGTGACCATGGGCGGCAGACTTATTATAGTATGCAAGTGATAACAGACAACAAGGGAGACGGGAAGTGACTTCATTGGATAAGACATAAAAGGCCAAGAACTTCAAGTTCAAGGTTATTCTTTTCAAGTGCACAGAAACCATACAGCAGATAGAAGTAGTTGCTGGGAATGAAACGCTAGCCTCGTAAGACCATATGTGGGGGTGTTTAGCACTGTCTGTATGGGGGGTGGGGTCATGAGGTGTGGTTTGCAGGACTCGGGATGGGGGACAGGTGAGGGCTATTACTAATCACCTGTCTCCCTGGTAAGAAGGAGCAGAGGGATGCTGGACTCTCTGCAAGGCTCAAGACCAATCCACCAATCCAACCAGTACATACTGTATTGAATAAAACACGCACGACTTGGTCGGCGCTAAACATTACGGTGTGAGAGTGGTTATTCACTACACCATACTAATTTGTTCTGGTCTGGAAACTCCCCATTACCTGAACTTCAAATTTAAATGGTTTGTCCTGTGCCCTTTTTCAAGTAGGGACATTTCTTTTTCTAGTTCTGACATAAATGGAATGCAGGGTTCATTGCTGTTGGCACCATGAACCTACCTACCTGGGCGGTGATTAGACGGTTCACCAACCGGGTCCGGAATGGGTTTGAATGGAGAGGTGCCATTCAAATGCCTATAAGGATAGGCCTACATTTTTTCATTACTAATATGAATTCAAAGAAGCTAACTATCCACTCTCCACCTTACAGAAAAGACGATTTACATGTTTTGAATAAAACGAGTCCTGTGCCAACGGCTATATCTGACATAAAGGGTTGCTGAATAAGAGCTGTAAATTCAGGAAACAGAATCATAGACCGGTGCGGTACCTCGGGTGGAACAAAGCTGATAATATTCACAGCAACTATCTACAGTCAGCTCTCTTTCAGTCTGTTCCAATATTCTTTCTTTCTGTCTCTGCTTGCTTGCTTTCTCCCTTTCGTTCTATTTCTCTTTCTTTTTGTTAAAACGTTCACCTGCTCATCATGACGGTGACTGCGTGGTGCAGTGTGTTCCACCGGCCAGGCTAACTGGCATGTGCGATCAATTAGTGTGGTGAAACAGATGGGCCTGTCACAGCTACAGTCACACCAGCCATGTGCAGAAGAGAGCGCTCTCCATAGGTGACACCTCAACCATCTGCAGGCATTTACCACTTTGATCGCAACGTCACAAATTTGTGACAAAAAACATATGGGCACTGTTTATTAGACTAATCTCTTAGAGATCAACTCTTTTGCATGTGTGTGTGTGTGTGTGTGTGTGTGTGTGTGTGTGTGTGTGTGTGTGTGGGGGGGGTTATTTTATTTTCTTTGCCACTGGTTTTACATTTGAAATTATACCTCTTTGAGAACCACTTTGCCTAATGGAAATGTGATATTTTAAACCTGAAACAGGCTTTGTGAATCTGCTTTGGTAAAATTACTATTGGAGGAGATATCCCATTTCAATAGTGGTATTATTTCCAAGGAAACGAAAAAGAGAGAATAAAAATGTAATAGTATTTCTGAAGTATTTCTTTGGAAGACAAGGCTAGGAGGAAGGAGAGGAGGGTGGAAGGTCTCTAAAGACTTGAGGCAATGAGAAAAGAGGAAGTCAGTTTTGTAGAAATAACCTGAACTAGTGAGGACAGGAGGAAGCTAGCAAAAACCAGAGAGAGAGAGAGAGAGAAAGAGAAGGGGGTGTAGAGTACTACAGAAAGAGGACATGGTGGATGAAGTGAGAAAGGGAGGCAGCAACTCTAGGGACTGATATGAAAGGGGCAGGACAGCTTGGCGCAAGATGATCCCCAAGGCTTTTCTCTCGGTTGACTGGCCCTACAAGCTATTACCAGGATCTAATGGCCTCATTACAGCCTGCTATCAAGAGGTACAATGGTAACTTAACCCTGTACCGGGACATCAGATACTGCCCTGATACTGGAGCAGGCCAACACATCTGAGAGCCGAGAGTGACACACAAACATGGGTCACCCAAGCACACACTGTGGTTTATATGTGCCCAACCTGCTAACGAAATCAATACATTTAGTTCCCACAGTTCAAACACAATGTAGGCGCACAAAACCAATCAGCCCGACATCCCCCTGCAGTCCCAAACATAAATACACACCCACCCAGGTGCAACGAATGAACTAATGAGTGCAATCGTAGTCCGGTGTGAAGTTAGGGTGCGTTGGTGTGTGGTCGGCTTCGAACCGCCGCAGGCCGGCGGACGACCGCAGACCAAAGGACAGCAGCCCACACCGGCGAGATTGAATGGGAGGGGTGTGCGCTGGACATTACAAACCCAAGGACCTTCTATCGCTCGCTGTTTCTCTTATTTTTTGAGGGCATGGCCAGTAAAATATTGTAAGAAATATTGTAAAAAAATATATGCCATAGACTCCTTTTTTTCTATTGTCTCAGGTTCTGTTTCAACCTGCCTCAGATAGTAACACGGTTTCATATAGTGACATATTTTTAAGAGAAACAATGGAACCGAAAGGAGAGCTTTTTTTCTACTGTGTCAGGTTCTGTTTCAACCTGCCTCAGATAGTAACACGTTTCCATAGAGTGACATCTTTTTGAGAGAAACAATGGAACTGAATGGAGAGCTAACAACTAAACTAAAGAAACTACTAACAAGTTTAAATAACCTTATTCTCAGTGGTTTACACTCACACACAGGGTTTGCTCTGTATGCCATATTTTGGATTTTTAAGGGATTTTAATATTTAGGTTAGGATTGGATAGGTTACAAATACTATTATTAGTCAGGTTCAACTAGTATATTCTCTTAGCTCTTTGAGAATGTGCATCTTTCTCAACACTGTAGACTCACACACACAGACACACACACACACACACACACACACACACACACACACACACACACACAAAGACAGCACTGAGAGCCTAACTCGTAGTTAGCATCTGCTCCAGCCCAGCAGGTTATTGTTCCCTCGCTGTGATTCATTCTTTCCTTCCTGCTTATTGCTCCTTTTGACCGGTGAGTCTGTGTGGACGTGTTTCATAACGCAGACAGGTGTATCGATTTGTGTGTTAGCAAGTGTGCGCGCAAGTGTATGTGTGTGTGTGAGTGTGAGAAATAAAAAACAACACACGGCGACAGCGCGTGTGTATAGTTGACATATGTATTTAGTTGACAAAGATGCACAAGTTCCAAGGCTAATCTGGAGCCGTTTGAGAAGACACAACGTACAGGCCAGGGAGAGAAGCCATTCGACTCAGAAACTCAGAAAGCCCGATCACAATTATCACCCAGGAATCTTTCACAGAGCCAGGGAGAGAGAGAGAGAGAGAGGATTGCCTCTCTCTCTCTCCTTCTCTCCATCTTTTCTGTCTCTTGCAATCTCGCATATGTTCTCTCTGTATCGCTCTCTCTCTCTCTCTCTCTGTCTCTCTCTCTCTGTCTCTCTCTCTCTCACACACAGGCGGGCAGGCACGTGGTTAAGATACACAAGCAGGCAAGCAGTAATGTTTTTGGGGCCAATGAGTGCAAAAAGATTCCGTCATGCTCGCAGCGGAAACCCCTCCCTTCTTCCTAATCTGCTGTTGTAAACTGAGCCGAGGGAGGATTTTCCTCGAAATGTTAATGTCCAATTCATCATTTTGTGGACATGGCCGGAGAACCATACTCAACTGACACCCAAATTTGCATTTCTGATTTATGGACAGAACATTTCTCTCTCCCTCCTTCCCTCCCCTCTCTTGCTAGTTCTTTGTCTTCTTCTTTCGCTCTGGTAATGAAACATTAAAACTCTCCATGAATAAAGAATAGTCCACTTGAAGATATGACAAAAGGTTCCCTTCATTACTGGCTGCTGTATATAGTCTCAGCATAGGCACAATTTTGCAAGTGAAAATATACACAACACACGTATGTGAATATTATCCTGGTAGTTAGTATTGTATGCCTTGTATTGCCCCTTCACATGCATGTGTTTGCATAAGTAAATATGATGAAACGCATTCTGTCAGAATGTCTCTTGTAGCAGTGACTCCAAATGGTCAGGTTTGTGTTTCATCTACATATCTGTGACAGGCCAAGCCATACAGTTGATGAAATATGAGCCGCGTGGCTGCGAATCGATAAATATCCATTTGAAAAAAATCACCCCAGTTACCCCCAGCGCTATCCCACTGGGGCACTTTACATCTTCACCATTTAACCGGAGTAGTGAATTTAACACAGCAGAGTACTGTAGTGAATGCCCGGCTAACCCAACAGCTTTAAATACAGGCCATTACATAGCAGTTTCTGGAAATTAGTGAGTAATACACAGGGATAATAATGAAAACAATTATAAATTCAAACAATGCACAATAAGTTCTACACTATCAGATTACTTGTCTATCTATCTCTAAATACCATCTAATTAATACATCATTCTTAGTAATTTCATGATGTTCCCTTTATATTGCTCAGTGAAAATGAATAGGTACTTCACAGGCTGTAATTTAAAGCGTTACCAACGAGGGGTTTGAATCTTAAGAAATGAAAAGAAATAAGAGCTTGTATAAAAAAACATGGCTACAAGCCAATCTGTAGGACAAAGCTGGTGCAGTACAGTATATAGAGTGTACATAGGATTATGTGAACAGAAAAATAAGGTAAAAATGAGAAGAGAAAACGGTGTGATAACCGAATCGCAGATAGCCAGAATCAATTTGACATGCCATGATGTACAGTATGTGTGTATAGGAGAGAGAGAGATAGAGAGAGAGAGAGAGAGCGAGAGAGAGAGACAGAGAAGACAAGAGACATTTAATGACAACAACATAGTGAATGTCTCCCATGATGCAGCATGACTTGCAATATTGTGGGTATGTCAAGTTCCCTGCGGCGGGGCAGAAAGACAGAGAGTGAGTCAGTGCTACAACAGCTGGGTCTCAATGTGCTTAAGTTAATTAGATTGATTGCTAAAAGTCTGAACACACACACACACACACACACACACACACACACACACACACACACACACACACACACACACACGGTAAGAACATAGATAATTACTAACTACTCCAAACAGGCAAATGAGGTCATGAGATACACAAAGCAGTGTGAGCTAGCACACATACACACGACCACACGTGACCACACTCGCACACTCGTGTACAGTCCTCCAGTGTGTGTTAAAACTGTGTAATGATACCAGACCATGCACACTTCCACTCTAGCTTAAATTCAAAAATGATCATAGCCAACACATCTTCACATAATGAACAAATACAAAAGGACATTTTCCATAAAAACATACAATGTTCAAATGTGAACAATACTGTAGACAGAATAACAGGAGATTAAAGCTTCTTGTTCTGTGCTGAAGTGAGCCAAAGAGTGAACATTACTGTAGAACTGCGTGCAACTCCGTCTCTCGGCAGGGAACATCGCATAAAGGCTCACTGTTACACAATTACAGCATCAGCCTATTTTAGCTTGCTTTAACAATACACATAATCTATTTACTGAGATTTACTGAGTTTTGGGAAGCAGGATGTACTGGGGTTATCCATTCACCATATGGGATAACTTCATCACATGTCTGTGTTGTCTTATACTCAGTTCTGTGGCCATCCTAAAAGCCAGTTTAGCTTTCACGTATTGACTTGTTAAGAGGAAGACGACGTTAAGTGATCGCTGTGACGGACAACCTGCGACGGACAACCTGCGACGGACAACCTGCGACTGTTCCATTACAATGCTTCTGGAAGTTTCCACAATGCTCCTGAGGAATCTGTTAAGAGTTCAGTGTTGTTGATGTCAAACCGACTGTGGTGATGTTATCGTCTTCCCTTGTAGCCCACTAATGGCACTTCCCAAACCCTACACACACATGTCCGCACGTGCAACCACACACACACACAGACACACACACACACACACACACACACACACACACACACACACACACACACACACACACACAC